>PPOJ03000014.1:0-183115 GCA_003708845.3 Sungouiozyma intestinalis | reverse complement strand
AGCGTCTCAACCGTCGTGAAAGCAGGAGGCACACTCACATACTTGTTCGTGCCCAGAGGAATCGTCGTCGACCCCAGCACGTGGTTGCCCTCAGAGTCCGTCGTCGAGAAGAACGAGATCTCGTCCGTCACCTCGTCGAGGTCCGAGAGCGTCACTACTGTCGTCACCGGCGTAGGAACACTCACATACTTGTTCGTGCCCAACGGAATCGTCGTCGACCCCAGCACGTGGCTACCGTTCCCGTTCGTCGTCGAGAAGAACGAGACCTCGTCCGTCACCTCGTCGCGGTCCGAAAGCGTCTCAACCGTCGTGAAAGCAGGAGGCACACTCACATACTTGTTCGTGCCCAACGGAATCGTCGTCGACCCCAACAGATGGTGGCCGTCAGCATCGTCCGGCGAGTAGTATGAGATCTCCTCCGTCACCTCGTCAAGGTTGGACAGCGTTACTACAGTCGTTACAGGGGTGGGAATGCTTAAGTATGTGTTCGTGCCTATTGGAGTTACTTGCGAACCTAGGATGTGGTTACCATTAGCATCATTAGTGGAATAAAACGATATAACCTCTGTTACCTCGTCTTGGTTTTCCAAGGTCATGACACTGGTGGTCATTGCAGGTACACTGATAAAGACATTGGTACCTATAGTATTCGTGGTTGTTCCCGTTGCAGGGTTACCTTGAGAATCAGTGGTAGAGAAATATGATATAACCTGTGTGACAATATTTCTATTTAGTTCATAGAATTGGGAAGTTTTAGGTGACGGTATAGTAAAAGGACGTGTTACTGCCTGTGTATTGACAATTGTTGTTGGATATCCAAGATAATCAGTAGTTATAACTTGATGAATTACGACTGTTTCACTGGTGGTACCGTAAGCTACTACTGTGGTGAATTCTGTACTTTTGAACTTGATTTGAATAGTTGTACGAGGTCTAGTGGAAGTGCTTGTACTTCTTATTGTGTACAGATTATTATCAGAATCAGTAGTCACCACTTCGTCAATAACCAGTTGCTCTGCGTATGTTGAGTACAGCACTGTGGTGGTAAACTCTGTGCTGTATAATATTTGGTCATTGGGACCCAAGGTATACGTATTATCGACTGCAACATCAACACCATTAGGATCAATTGAAGTGTAATGATCGATCACAAGGGTTTGTGTTATAGGACTAGTGGCTGTAGTAGTGTATCTGGTGACAGGAGCGGTAGATTTTTCTGCAACCACGTACAATATTTCAGGAGCTATCTGGTCGTATTGATTAGAGCCAGATGTTGTGATCGTTTGTATAGTTGATGGAACTGTATAAGTATAATCAGAAGGATATACTATTTCAGTACTGGTAATTGTAGCTATGTCACCAGGTACATTAACGTAGTATACTGTATCTATACTTGGAACTCCGTCCGTTCCAGTACTTGTAAACACTGATGTCTTTGTAGTCGTTGAAAATGTGCTGCCCCATGTACTAGTACTTAGGAAAATATTTTGAGCACAATTATTGGGGCCATCTGGAATTTGATAGACATAGCCATTCATATCACTGTAGAAAACTCCAATTGGATCTGTGAAGTAGAAAAAAAAAGTAGCAGAACCTCTTTTGTTGGTATATAGCAGCCTTAGTGGGTAATAGTATCCTGCAGTAAGAGTTATTGATACTGCGATAGGTATATTAAAATTACCCTGAATTTTTTGTTGGCCTGCTGTATTAGTGTACACCGTAGCTTCTTGATTGCAACAAGAAAAGGCTTGACTGTCTCCCATACTGAACTGTACCTGATCATCAGCATAAATATAAAACGTGTGTGTACCGCTATATTTGGGTCTAAAGTAACCTCTTAGAAGCATAGTAAAATTGGTATATGTGAGTGACTGAGAATAATGATAGTAGGAAGGGAGGTTCCCTGACCTAGTGTCACAACTGATAGCAGAAACAGGGTAATCGAAATAAAGTTGCGTTACTCCAGAAGAATCACCCATTTTACCTCCATTAAAAGTGGTGAACCCACCAGCCTGGTATGATAGGTTGTCAGCATCGTTGGCAGTGCATGTAAGAAGAAAATTCCCGTTGATGTTGTACCTATATAAAGAGGCAGACAAACCAGAAGAGGGTGCAACCTTTGCTTTACATCCAATGGGTGTGGCTGCTCTTGTTAGTACAATACACTGTACTAGAAAAAAAAGCTCGAAAGCTCGTGCCAGTTTCAGTTTCATGTTCACTCTTATCGAAATTGAATATTTCGGCTTTATTCTTTGGATTATAGAGTCTGGTCTTTGTGAAATGGGAAACAATTCGAAACACGCTGTTTGATGGACGCGTTATAATCATTGCCATGAATTTCATTGTGCCTATATAATCAGAACTTTCAGTTTGTCCAGTAAACAAAAACAAGGTATCAAATGCAGATAAACGTAATATGGGGTCATTGCTATAGGAGGGAAAATACGGTAAAAACTGACAGTTGAGCTTGCAAGATAAAGTTCACTCGATTTAGATGTCTCGCGACTAAAAGCACAGAGCCACGTTTGTGCTCCTCATATGTCTTCGTATCAAGCGAAGTATTTTAAAAACTGGTTCATCTATTCCAAGCTAAGAGTAAAGAATTAACTGTCAGAATTAACCACATCATAAAAACGCCGTAGGAACTCCTATAATGCTTAAAGGATCATCACGAACTTTAATTTACTACATTGATTCTTTTAGGAGAGAAATTTTCTAACAGCCTAGGCTCTTCTTTCTGCGCGATCATCCTAATTAGTGAATTATGATTGCTTCAAGATAAGACTCGAGTAGTAGTGTCATACCTCCGAATGCGCTATAACTCAATTTCATGCTTCAGAGATAGTTTTTGCGGAGTTAAAATGTATCTATCAAAGCCATCTCTTATGCATGATATATGCACACGGTGGTGATAAGCTTCCCTAAAAATCCCAGAATCCTCAACGGCATAACGTCCTTGTTTTTCAAGACATTCGTATGTGACGAAGTGTGGAAGGCCTAGAATATCAGTGCATATAGCTCAAATGCAGTGGTGGTATTACATGATCACGGCTGCAAACGGACAATGTAATTTGCGACACGCTGTTTTCTTAACAGTTATTTCGTGCTGAGTTAAACTTGTGCTTTAGACTCGAAATATTTGCAGATATCTTAGCTTGTTAGACTGTGTAAGCAATGCAACATAACCTCTTCGGTAGAGTAGCCAGATGTTGACTCATCTCGAGAGAGCGGTTCTCCGACCCTCGGTGACGTGAGTCTTACGTCTGCTCATTCCTGAGAATTACAGACCCGGACTTTTATAAACTAGTCGCGTACGTCACTGCAGTAGGGATGCAGGCAGAGTTTTAAAGCCTAAAAAAATATTTCGTCGGGCTTGGGGTTGGGATATGTGCCTGGCCTTATAGTGCAGCTGGTTATTAGTAATACTAGCAGTATGGCAATACGACAACTGCATGAGATTTCTTTAGCGCTGCTTCTCTTTCAGGTAAGAAATGAGTCTTAAATGACAAGCCATGTGTAACCTCACGTCCTTAATCTAGTTATGCAGCTCGATTTAAAGCTTCTACACTATTGGTAGCGCATACCTTATATCAATGAATTGCAATCACTTCTTTGAGAAGATGCACAGGAAGCGTCAGGACGACTTGTGCAACTCAGGATATTTGGGAGAGCTCTTTTTAAAGAGATCAGTAAACCTACTTTCTGCAAGTTATGACTTCATAATTTACCATTCATGCAAATTTAACAATGACAATAGTTCATCTGAAAGGCTGACAAAATATGTCCCGGGATAGCATAGTCTTAGCTAGAGCTGCACTTTGCGCTGGGCTATAATGTCATCTCATTGTGACCAGTAAATCAAGAAGCCAGGGTTTGGTACTATTTTTAATGTGGTGTTGGTTTAGCATTCTAATGAAATCCTACCACTAACTCGGTCCCTTGCTTTTCTTTAGGTTCTTATATAACTCTAAAACTGGAATTGTTGCGATTGACGTCCCCTCGAGTAATGAAAAATAAAATCCTCACCTTACCTGATATCAAGTGGCAGCTGTTTCCCAAAACAATTCCAGTTCAGAGCTTCAGGGCAGGATATGAAAAGGTTTGTCCGGACCTAAGTTATTTCACTATACATACAACACTTTTGTGAGCTCGAAACATTCCATTAAGCCGAGATTGTAAGCTGTTTTTTTGCAACAAGAGGTCTGTTTTCACTCGACTTTCGAACTCAAAGGCTTTTTATACAGTCTTTGTAGTTCCTTTTTAAACACAGGAAAGGATTTTTAATAATGGTTACGCAGCCAATCGTGTTAGCCAGTAGCGTGGAAGGTTCGTACAGATCCATTTTAAAAAAATAATGAAAATTATGATCTGCAACATGTTTTAAACGCTTACACTACTGACAGCTGCTCTTGATTTTAGCCTGCAGCGATAGTTTTGCGCATAAGGAAGAATTCTCCGCGTTCAACCACAGTGGATATCTGACTCCTCCTCACATTGCTTCAATGTCAAAACCATTTTCAGGATCTTGCTATTCTGTTCGATGAAAAATAGTCAACTTCAGATATGCGGTAATGAGCTGCGGTGAGACAGTTTAGTGGAATAATACTTACTTAAACCAAAATGACATGGTAAAGGTCCTTGCTGCTTCTAGTCCGAGCAACATTATTTCTAAGATTTAGAAGCGCCATCTTCAAATGCATTCAACAGTGTAATTTTAGTTTATAATAAGACTAAGACTGCATTGTTATGCTTTGTACTTATTAAAAAACTTAATGGTATCTATAAACGTTTTACAATACTTACGTCTTAAAAGCGCACATTGATACATACGTCTGCAAAGATCCTTTATTCACGTTGAGACGCATGCTGTTGACCTTCAACTAGAACTAAGAGAAGTTTATACAAGTCTTCGGACCTGTTATCGATCACATTATTCCAATGCGCTCCTTTACCTTTTAATATCATGAACGAGGAAGTTGATGTAATTGCCCGCACCAATTAGTAACTAACACATGTACGCTTGCCATGAAGCATTAGTGAGATTGCTGGCAAACATCGGTTTATAGCATTAACGATGAGACTCCATGAATTCAGATAACAATAACTCTCCGTCAATGAACCAAAATATACAACCTATATTAGCAGCTATGCGTTTCGAACTTTGATAACCGGCCAGGTTTCGAGCATGTTCTAGCCAAATGCTCACTACCCATTAAAACAATAGGAAGAACTATCATAGCTTTCTGAAGAGGCGCTTCTTGAGAGGACTCCGGTAAAAAAATCAGCTTCTAAGAAAAGGCAACATGTTACAGAGAATGCATCAGTAGTACTTATGAATAGTCTCGATATGTTCCTTGCGCTAAAGAGTTCTTTTTTTTTGTGAGAGCTACTAGAGTATACAAGGTGAAAGAATGATATCTAACTTTCATCTATTAAGGACATTGCATCTTGTCTGTCATTGAAATCCACCCGATCTGTGGATACTGAGAGAGGTCCAAGTTAGTTGAAATACAGAAAAGACATCATTTACGTACTCATTTTTGTTCGCTTGTATTACTGAATAGCGGAACTGGATAATGTTGGAATACGAAACTTTTTTACCTATGCTGATAATTTGGTGCTATGCAATCACATTTCCCATATAGACACACGAACGTGTGTGTGCGTGTGCCTCCCTCATACGTATCTTTTTTGGTGAGCATTGACCGAAAGTTCCATAAAACCCGATCAGACCTAAATCACCTATAAGCAGTCAGATCTTTAGAGTTTCTCGTCTGTGAGAGAAATATACTTACTATATGCCTTTCAGGCGTATGATTATAACATAATATACTTACTTTCTTGAATTCATACACTTGGGTTTATTGAATATTAGTACAAGAAGATCATTAGTATGACTTGAAACATAAAATTGCAACGATGTCTCAACGTATTTCAGAACGTTCCGCAAATCACTTGACGGCAAGAAGAGAAAAAGTGATGAATATAAGCTAGCAGCAGCTCTTTACGTCCCGGTATGTAGATTCTATGATCATACGTCAGTTTGTTTCTGTTAAGACTTAGAGCCCTGAATAAAAAGCCCATCTTAGTGTCACTCAGTTACAACTACGTTCATTGATTGAGATTCAAGAGTTATACAATCATACCATGTGGTTTAGAAACTAGAATTTGAAGACTACTGACTACTGGTTTAGGTAGAAGCTAGGCTTTAAATGCCAGGAAGTACGACAACGTTTTGTGTTTAGCCGCATTGTAATTAGATATGAAAAATACAGTTTTGTACGTATATTTGTATTTTTTCATGAACTCTTGTAGATCAGAAAATCTCTACAAAATATTAAATATTCAAAACTGTTAGTTTGGGTTCAATAAAAAACTAGCAGTAAGAGTTACAATGAAATGAAGGTGAAGTTGTAGTAGCAAGTCGTCACCCATTCCCCAGTTCATTTGTTGAAATAAATAGAATCGCATTAGAGCTGAATATATATATACACACACATAAATAAAATTAGTTTCAAAACAAATGGAACTCAAGCCTCTTGGCACATGACGAAATCCATAGCTGAAACGCTCTAGGTCTTTCATTTTTTAACTTGTAAGTTATCTAGAGCATCTTTTTCAGCAATCTCAGCCTCAGCCTCCAAAATATAAGGAAGCAAATATGGCACATCATCTGTTGATTTAGTCCATTCATTTTTTGGTAGCAAGTGGTGTGTAAGTTCTGCTTGATGAGCTCTTAGCATTCTAAAGTTTCTTGCATAGGACTCATCCTGGTCTATTCTTCTTATCGCCGTTTGCATAACGGAGTTTTCTTCAGATAAAAGATCGTTATATCTCAATCCTAGCTTTCTGTACCCAGAAAACTGCACAAACTTCGTGGCAATGGGGACGCATACCTTTGACAGTAAAGATGACTTTAGGATAATGTCACTGATTTTCACAATGGAGGTAAACGTTTGTGGCATCTTTTAACGCGTTCTTAAACTTTAAAACTGGCTTGTCAACAGTATTTCACAGTCAGATTATCCAATATATTGAAAAATGCTTCTGCTATCAAATAAAGTATAGCAATCAATATATAGATAGATAAGTACGATGGTGTCGAGCTATTCTCTATCCGTCCCGAAAGGTTTAATATGGGAAGGGAGCTTTTTTTTATAAAGAGTTTTTTTGGAAGAAAATGATCATCTTCTTTAGTTACTCTAATATGATTGGTTGAAAACATGGATCATCTCAGAGATGAGGACCACTTACTATAGAAGACCAACTCTCGGCCCTTTGGTTGCCTTGGAGACACATTATTCCCTGGCACTTTCTCTGGTTCAGTATATTTCTAAGCTTTACGTAGTGTAAGGACACAATACTTGATGATATACATCTATACAATATGGTCTTACAAAAAATCTATCTATCAGTGTCACACAAGACAACAGCTTATCATTTAGTAGCTATATTCGCCAGGCTTGATACCTGAATTGTTTGGGAAACCGCATTCCAACAATATATCGTCTAAGGTTTCTGGGTTTGAGCAGATTTTGTCAAAAGTTGATTCTTGCTTTGTAAGTACTAGCCCGCAATAACCTACAGCGTTTAAGGCAAGTGGGCATTCTTTATTTTCTGATTGTGCCTTTGAACGTGGCACAATACACATCCATTTTTTCGTCATCATAAAGTTATAGCTCTTAGTTCTATTAGGGTTTTCATTTAACCAATCTTGGAAGAAAGAGAGAGCTCTCTGTAGCAATGCAATGTAGCACATGGCCAACACATCCTCAGTAACCTCTGCTGGATCCTCTGGCATAGGAACCACGTAGTGAGCAAAGGAGACTTTGGAGTCTTGTAAAGGCTCTGTGTTGAATTTTGGAATGAAATGTTCTTTACCGCTACAAAGTCTAGCTTGTAAAGTAGTGTAGTTTTTGGGTAGAAGAAAAGATTGTAAATGTTTGTGCTCTTGAGAAGATCCGCTGGAGTCTCCACAATTGTAGAAAACTAAGTGTTGTTCATCAGAGTCCTCATCATCGCCATCCATTTTCAACAAATAGTTGTACGCCATAACCAATTCCTCTGGGGTCAACGCACTATCTTGTGTCATAAATTCCTTGGTAACTAGCAGAGTGTGGTTGGGGATAACAGGGTATTTGTTTAAAAGTAATTGATATTTGGAATGAGGATCCAGCTTATCACAAACGATTAATTCCTTGGCAGGGTTCTCAAATGGATCCGTACTATCAGATTTTTTAGCATCGTCCTTCACAGCTAGGTTCTTAGCAAGACTTACCAGATAAGAAGCACCAGTTTTAGCATCTTTCACTTTCTTATGAGAAGTCTCAATAAATTTAATATCACCGCTAGAGACTGCTTTCTCATATTTCTCACTGACTAAGCTACGTAGGTTTTCTGGCAATTCCATTGAACTCATTTGTTATACACCAATTGACTATGTATAGTGAAGGAGAATACTGGCTATCTTCTGTTGTGTTTGTAGCACTTAAAGAGAGAATACTGGATGTATAAGCAAAAATTTTCTTTATATTGAAAAAAATATTTAGCAGGTTGCGTCGACAAGGTACACTAAACGAGTTCAGAGAGCCAAGTAGCATTGACAGCGGGGGATAATAAGTTGTTACCAGCACAGTGCGAAACTATTATACACTGACGTTGCGTAATACTGTTGGGTTGCTAGGGGAAAAGGTCAATTCAACCAATCACAGTTGCCTCATCTCTCTCGGTTCGTATACCTCTGCTTGATTGACTTGAAGGAATGAACCAGGAACTATTCCAGGAACTAATTGTATTTTCAGCATCATGGTTCAAGAAATACACTATAAGGGCGACTACACACAGCGTGTT
The DNA here is from genome assembly GCA_003708845.3 of Sungouiozyma intestinalis. Lineage (NCBI taxonomy): Eukaryota > Fungi > Ascomycota > Saccharomycetes > Saccharomycetales > Saccharomycetaceae > Sungouiozyma > Sungouiozyma intestinalis. Next base: position 174,265 of record PPOJ03000014.1, on the reverse strand, counting down.
TTCACTATTGCCATCGATATAGGCGGGAGTCTTGCTAAAGTCGTGTACTCTCCACTAGATAGCAATCAGTTCTATTTTGATACAGTAGAGACGGAGAAAATAAACAAGTTCATTGATCTATTGCATTCGATAATTGCTAACTATAATGGAAACGATTACACAACGACCCAAATTATTGCCACTGGAGGTGGTGGGTTTAAATTTTACGAACTTTTGCAAAAAGAATTCGTGAATATGAACCATCGTATCTTGCAATTTGATGAAATGGATTGTCTAATTAACGGACTAGACTTTTTCATCCATGAAGTGTCAAACGAGATTTTCACGTATAACGATCAAGATGGTTCCAAAATAATTAATAACCAATCAACAACATTGGAAGACATCTATCCCTACCTCTTAGTCAACATTGGCTCAGGTGTGTCGATCTTGAAAGTCACAGCCCCAAACGAATTCACGAGAGTAGGAGGGTCGTCACTAGGTGGTGGAACCTTATGGGGTTTATTATCCTTGATCACGGGAGCGCAAAGCTACGATGAAATGCTAAAATGGGCTCAAGATGGCGATAACACACAAGTAGATATGTTAGTTGGCGACATCTATGGCACAGATTACAATAAGATCGGCCTCAAATCAACAAACATAGCAAGTTCTTTTGGGAAAGTATTTCAAAATCGCCGCAACCCAACAAGCCCCACTGCTAACGACCACGCATATAATGAGCCAAACACTACATCTACAACAAAGATCCAAGAAGAAAGAAACAAGAAAAATTTAAGGAATGAGGATATTTGTAAAAGTTTACTCTATGCCGTTTCTAACAATATAGGACAAATTGCATATTTACAAGCAAGGGTGCATAATGTTCAGAATATTTATTTTGGGGGATCTTACATTAGAGGTCATTTGACAACAATGAATACACTAAGTTTCGCCATTGATTTTTGGTCAGAAAGTAAAAAACAAGCATTTTTCTTGAAACATGAAGGCTATCTGGGAGCGATGGGTGCTTTCTTGAAGTCTCACAATATTTGAATAAATTAACCAACCTGTATTATAACGTCATTTCAAATATTATATATATAAGCATTACTTTTCTAAATTCGATAGATATCGTAGTAAAGAATAGAGGTCCTGTTTATTTTCTAGAATTCCTAGGACTCGATTCTCAAAATCCGGGTTTCTATTCTTTGTGGTCATATCTTCGATTTGTAAGGATATTAATTCGAAGTATTGATTAAGTTGGAGTTTTATGTTATGCCTCCCCAGTTTGAAAGTGATGTATTTTTCAAAATAGTCAATTTTGAAGTCTTTAAAACGATTGTCTTCTGCTATTATTGCCTCTTGAATAATTGTTAATTGTAAATTACCATTGTTGCAATTACTGTTGACGTTGTTAAGCATATCGGTAACTGAGGATATCCTCTCTTTTAAGTTCTTAATGTTTTCGCTAGTATCTAGAGTCTGCTCTAACGGAGCAATATTAGTATTTTTATCATCTTTGTTAGTCTCTTGGACATCTCTGCCTTCTGGACTTGCAACTCTTTGATCTTGTAAAAATTCTAATTCTTTTAGGTGCTCAAAGCACGTTTCAATCTCAGTACCTATCATTAAACATTCTTCCTTTGTCTTTTCTATATTACTTACTATATTAATAGCCTCTACTTTAATATCTTCTTGTATCGAGGTTATTGTATCAGTGACGTTTTTAATTCTCTTACTATCTAAATCCTTGACTTCATCTGACAGTTTAGAAAATTTACCCTCTTCTTTAACAAGCTTCGCAAGCTCATTTTCAGAATTCAAACTTAAAACTGTCCTCAAAAATCGATCTAGCGATTCCTGTTCCAAATAGTAATTCTTTAATTTGGTTAACATTTCATCAAATTCATTTAATGTAGTTGGAATTCGATGGTAGTCTACCACAGCATCTTTATCCTGGAATTTTGGTGGTAACAGCACAAGATCATTTTGTTGATCGATACTTTTAATACTCTGATTTATCTCTTGTAAAACAGACCTGACCTCATCTTCTTGTAACGCGATGATATTAAAGGTTAACTTATCTAACTCTTCCTTCAAAGAGTCTAATTCATGGCTTTGTAATTTGGTGTCAATATGAGACATTACAATGTACGGTATAAAAACTCTTCAGTGACTGCACATAGAAGATATTCACAGTTTGCAGGTTGAATAACTGCTATTTTGACTTGACGGTCTGCCTGCCCGCGTCTGATGACTTAATGACAATTCTGAAAAAAAATAGTATATAAAAGCGAAATAAAATTTTTATTATTGAAACATTTGAATTGAGGCAGTTTTTATTACCAACGTTTCTATACGAGATGTGAGATGTGGAAGTCCCACATCTGTTCTAGAAAGAAGGCGATTTTCCTGTTATGGTTAGCCATGAACGTTGCTAGAGAGGGACTCTAGCTGTTTATGGCTATCTTCGACTAGGACATCTTGTCAATGCACAACTTAAGTTTGTTAGGTTGGGACCCACGAATGATCCATTTGAGGGTCCAACCGTTGTTTACGAATAACACTAAATCTAACGAATGTGTCTATGTGCAAAGATAAAATATACTGAACCCCATTAATTATGTATCATTTCTTTTCAATATCTAATGGCAATAAATATATTCCATTACAATGTTGGAACTTTCATGATTAAAGTCGAAGAGGCACACTGAAGGTAAAATTTCAGAACCCCTCCCCACGCTTTCTTTTTCTTCTTTTTGTGAAAGATATTCGATCTGATGCTTTACAAATCTGACTATTATTTAATCAAACCATTTCTCTCTTGTTTTAAGAAAGAAATGACCTGATCCTTAGTCTGTTTGTATTTACAATTGTTGGGAACATTGATAAAAAAAATACTATACGATTCTTATTCTTTTGTTTCACCTTTTCTAAAATCGCCTCCACCTTTCTGCCATAACCATAAAGCTTCTACAGCGTACGTCCTGACAGAAATATTCCTCGTGAAGGCCTCATCCGATGCAATTTTCAACGTGTCAATAACCTTCAAATCTTTCACCAAATCCCATAATGAACCATATATTACATTCATTACACTATTAACGTCACCGTCTTGTTCATAAGTCTCTTGGTCGACCTCAGGAACCAATTGGTAATATGTTTGTTTGCCCAATTTATAAAGAACTCTTCCCAATGTTTGGATCGATATTGAGCGTTGCGCAGGAAATGACGATCTTGCTAGTCTTTCCAGCTCTATCAGAGTATATCCTGCCAGCTGTGGATCCTGTGAGTGATGGTGTAACGCTGAATGTGTTGTAGACTCAATCTTTCTGTTCGGTGGGACCAAGTCACCCTTGAAATCGAATCTTAAATTGGAAACATCATCAATTATAACCTCCTGTTCCTTGCTCTCCTTAACGGGCTCCATCCATTTCAATTTATCTACTTCCTTCGGTAAATTGGGGAAGAATTTCTTATGCAACTTCTCATTAAAACTTGGATCATTAATATCCAGATGTAACTCTATTTCTTCATCGCTCTCGTGTCCATGAGGTGCAATGAAATGGACATCTTTCAATAATTCATCATTAGACATGTGATCTATGGCTTGTGCCATTTGGTAATCTAACGGGGCAACGTCATCGGCATCTGGATATTCTACTACAACGTCTTGAGTGTCCACATCGGGCTCTGTTGTCCCAGGGGCATCTACTGTTGGCTTTGAGGCGCGACCTTGTGATACAGATGCTCCATCCTTTGGTGTATTTATTTGTAGCGCCTTATTCACCTGATCATCATCCAGTCTTGGTAAAACATTCAGTGAATTTTCACCTCCAACCCAGGTCCCCGAAGCACCTTCAATCTCTCCGAAGAGAGGCTCATCTTGCGACAAACGCTGATTAATTTTCCCGAGCAGTTTCTGAACTAGCTTAGGGTTTAAACTCTCCAACAACTCCTTCTTCTCATCCAAAAATTGGGTATCTGACATCTGAGAGATGAGAGATAAATTCTCTTCATGAATCCTTTGCGCCTCGGTCTTAGGAACAGACATGCTACCAGGTATCTCCCGGGGTTGTCTCTTCTTTTCCTTCTCCTTTAACCGTTGTCTCCACGAAGAAATCTTCTTCGGTTGGTACAGTTCAGGGAACCCACTCTTGGGTATTCCATGTGGAGCTTTCTCATTGACTGTTACATCCTCAGCCGTATTCTTCTCTACAATCTCTCCTAATAAATCCATACTCTCTTCGGAAGGCAAAAGGTTGCAACTTGACGAGAACTGCGCAGTTACTTTTAATCGATTATAGCTTATATTGTTGGTAAATTATATAGTGGCGATGAGTTATACAGTGGAATATTATTCATAATACTTTAATTTAAAAAACAAGTTTTTTCGATGCGCCACACTATGCTGTAGCGCCATAAGAGCCCTCGTTACCTAGTCTGACGTGGCCACCTTCGTCCTCATAAGGATGACAGCTAATCACATACAAGGCATGGATCAAGCCAGGGAAGAATCCCAGCAAGAATAACAGCACGTTGAGCAAAAAATCCTTCGTAAAAAACCCACGCTTGAACCACACTGCAAGAGGTGGGATGAAAATTGCTACAAACACTAAAAGCCAATCTCTCGCATGCATCTTTTATTAAACAAATATCTAACTCGTTAGTCGTAATGATCTCGTAAGAATGGTAATGACAGATGTGTATCTACTCAGAGCCTCCCAGCTTATATACCTTCGCTCAAGCGGGGGTTTAAGGGAGGCGGCCGCAGGGTAGCGCTGCCATGAGGGATGAGCAGGGTTTCAACATAGGGTTTATCAGGGTTTCAACACAGGGCAAATAAGGGTTTCAACACAGGGCAAAGCAGGGCTATGTGTTAGGGTATTGAACATGTTGTCAGGGTAACATGACCATTAAGCGTTGTATGCATATAAAGATTCTTAGTAGCCACTCGGCCCGACAACCTTTGGTTGGGCATCTTGTTGTAGAGTTGCCACGCATGGGCCAGAATTGTCCTTTCTAGTTGTGTCCGTGTCTGTGTTATCCTGTGCTTTTCCACACATGAAGAGCAAGAAGCATTTCAATGAGATTGAGCTACGAGATAGTCACTCGTCGACGCTGCTTTCGAAAGTACAACGGTTGAGTGATTCTAACTTAAAATGTTGCGATTGTGGTTCTGCCACAGGGGTGAATTGGGTCTCCATCAACCTTCTTTGCGTGCTGTGTATCAAATGTTCTGGGATTCACAGGTCTTTAGGGTCTCACATTTCCAAGATAAGGTCATTGACGTTAGATTCCTTTGATACGAACCGTGAGTTGGTGTATCTGTTAGAAAACCATTTATCAAACGAAAGGATCAACTCCATTTATGAGTCCAACTTGGATATAAGGGAGAAGATCAACCTTCATTCTAGCAACGAGCAAAGATCAAACTTTATCTTCAACAAATATAAGGAGAAAAAATTTGTGTTAAACACAGAACCAAGCTTGACTAATGCCACCAATGCACTGGTGAAGGCCATTCACTTGAATAGCTTACAGCTTTTGCAAAACTGCATGGCCCAAAGTCTGGATTCATTAAAGTGCATCTCGACAAATTACCAAGAATTGAACCAACAGTCGTTGTTTAAATTTTCTTTAAGGCATTACGATTTTATCCAAGGGAAAGCCATTTTTTATATCACAGAGTTCCTTTTACTGAATGGGATGATCATGGATGATATAATAGACTCGAAGTTCTTGTCAAAGGATTCTTTAAATTACTGGATCGAAAAGAAGAAGATTTATGGTAATTATACAGAGTCCAACTCTTTACTAGACAAGAAGCGAAACTCGTCCTCCACCACCTCGTTACCGTCTTTAGTAGACTTAAAGGACGTGAAATCGAATGACAACAATAACAGTAATAATATCAGCAGTAATACGAGCGATTCAAAGAAAAAACGATGGTCTTTATCTCACACCCCACAAAATTTAATCACAATGCATAGATCTTTGAGAAGGATCAAAGATAAAAGATAGTTCATAATTAATACCAAATTTCTTTTTATAATATATTCTTTTTTGGATTTACTGCTATGATTGAAAAGGAAATCTTTGGCGTTTGCGTCAGAACTCAAGTGTCACAAACTGTCGGATTTTTTTCTTTCTTTCCTCCATACCACGTCAGTGTTTTTGTTCTTGCTTGAGCTTTGACAGACATTTCCGAATGCTTCATTTCTTTTACACTTTGGTTTCAACTATATATCAGAGTGCTATTCTATTATGGAAACCTGTACGGCTCTTTTTTTGAATTCTAACTAGGACTGACAGTATTTGTCAAGGACGATACGAATAAGAACGTGTCTCACTGAGTATCAAACTTTACACGTTGCGAAAGAGAGACTAAAATTAAACTTTACGATGGAGCCATCTATGCTATATAATGCTTTACCTGTGTCCTCAATTTTTGATATTCACGAGTGCGTTGGAAGAGGTAACTTCGGTGACGTATATAAAGCAACAAACAACTTGACACATAAACTGGTGGCTATCAAAGTGGTTAATTTAGAGTATAGTGACGAAGATATCGACCTCCTAACTCAGGAAATTTTTTTTCTGGCCGAATTGAGGTCCCCGTATATTACTCAGTACATTACTACAATAGTGGAGGATGTTTCAATGTGGATTATCCTAGAATATTGTGGAGGAGGGTCATGCTCTGATTTATTAAAGTGTTGTTACAAACACGGGTTACCGGAATCAAAAGTGGCATTTGTGACCAAAAATGTGTTACTGGGATTAAAATATTTGCATGATCAGAAAAAGATCCATAGGGATATCAAGTCAGCAAACATCTTACTAACTGATGATGGATTAGTTAAATTGGGCGATTTTGGTGTTAGCGGACAAATTAAAGCCACAATGAAGAGGGACACATTTGTTGGTACCCCTTACTGGATGGCACCTGAGATTGTGAAAAGAGACTCTAATGGATATAATGAAAAGGCGGATATTTGGTCACTGGGAATAACAGTGTATGAGTTAACAAAGGGCTTACCACCATTAGCAAAATATGACCCAGTAAAAGTCATGACAAGCCTACCAACTAGGAAACCGCCCAGGTTACATGGGAACTATTCGCAGTCTTTGAAAGACTTTATTTCTAGCTGCTTGGTCAAAGATCCTTTGGAAAGACCTAGCTGCGATGATCTTTTCAAAACAGATCTCATCATGAACCACTCTGACAAAATCGTATCATTGAAAGATGATGTTGATCTTTGCAAGCATGTAAAATCGAAAAACTCAAATTATTCCAAGAACCCAAAATATCATTTGGATGATAAGTTTTATAGTACAAATAAGGTCAAGGTTAATGGATCTGCCAGGGATTTTGATAGCTCAGATAAAAAGTCGATGTTTTGGGACTTCAGTTTAGCACCCAAGAAGACAAATGTTTTTGCAAACACTCCAGAATCTTGCAATGGCAAAAAAATTGGTGGAAGTAAAAGTATAAGCGATCAATGCAATGAAACGAATGAAAGTAAGGTGATGATTACACCTAATTCTGAAAGCGAGCCATCGGGACAAAATATCTTTACAGTGAGAAAGGGGGGAAATCTGCATGGTAATGAGGGTAATAAGGATGATATATTAACACCTGCTACAATTACAAGTTATCCGTCTTTCAAAAAAATTGTAAATGACAATAAAGAAATTGAGCCAAGAATCACATTAGTGAAACCAGGTAGTTGTAATTATGAATTGGGCTCTGGAATGGAAATTGATACTCCATCTTTGAGAATAACAAAAGCTTGTGGTAAAGATTACGATCAATTATCTTCCATTGATAATATAAATTATTTTAAGAATGTGATTTGTTACAGTATAAAAAGAATGGAAGATAGGGCGAACGATGATGAAACCAGGACCTGTGTCAATACTTTATACAACGTATTCACATCCATTGAGGCAGAGATCCCTGGATTTGGCGACGTCTTCATGGAGGAAGTCCTGGTAAGAATCGAATCTATTAGAGATTATGTCACCGAGCAAAAAAATCGCACATGAATACATAAAGAGAGTCTTTACTTAATAATAACATACATATGAGGACATAAAAAAGAAAAAATATTACTCTTTATCTGTTTGCTTTTGTGGTATCCTTTTCTTCCGGCATGTTAGCAGTATAGTGTCGCTTAACATGTGTCAAACCTCAGCGACGTCCTAAACATAAAAAATATTTCTGTTTGTATATATATTGACACGCCAGACGTCACTAATTGTGTCGTTACAATAAAAAAAGTGTATCAGTACTCAAGTAATTTTTTGGATTAGGATATAGAAATAAGATCTAAATTCAACATACACTATAAAACCATTTAAAATCAGGAAGCAAAGTTCTCTGCTGATATCTTTACATAAATCATGAAGTTTTCAATTTTTTTAATTCCCGGTATAGCAATTACCCATACAGTGACTGCAACAAAAATGTTAGATCCATTGTACAACCTTGTTGGAGCTGATAACACTGTTCGTAAAGATATTTCTAAAAACGATTACTGCTCTAAGGATACATATGAGATTAAATCCAATGGCGATATCAAAGACTTAGAATCCAAGTGTAAATCAATTAAGGGTTCTATCAAGATCGATAGTCAGTTTGCTGACAAAAATCTGATTTTCAATGAGCTACAAAAAATTGGAGGTGATTTGAACTTCTCTAATTGTCCTACTCTACAATCTTTAAGAAGCAATAGTTTATCCGAAATAGATGGTGTCTTCAGCTTACAAAATTTAACTTCTCTAACTAACGTGGATTTTAACTCATTATCTAAGATCCACAACATTGATTGGAGAATATTACCTCAATTAAGTCAAATTCAATTAAGTCAAGATTCTGGTATCGATTTTGAAGAGATTAAAAATATTCATATATCAGATACAGCTATTAAGGATGTGAAGCTATTTAATGGACTAGAGAAAATTGACATCTTTGATTGTAATAATAATAGATATTTAGAAACTGTCGAATTGCAAAATTTGGAAAAAGTTTCAGAAAAGTTTAATGTGCATGCCAATGGTAAGTCATTCGCTTTGAAGCTTCCGGTTCTGAATTCATGTGGTAATTTCTCAATCCGTGATACAGCTGATTTAGAGTTGCCTAATTTGAAAGATATTAAAAGCTCTTTGCAATTAAATGAGAATTCTTTCAATAAGATCGAAATCCCAAAGTTAAGCCAAATAGATGGGACACTAGGTATCATAGATAACAACAGGTTGAGCCAAGTTTTCTTACAGAATCTAACAGCAATTAATGGTGGTTTAATAATTTCCAATAATACACAAATAAAAAATATAAACTTTTTACCCAAGTTGCAAACGATTGGAGGAGGTATCAGATTTGAAGGTAATTTTAACGAGACAAAATTCTCCTCATTAACATTAATAAAAGGAAGTGCTTTGATTAATAGCGCTTCCGAAGAGTTTGATTGCGACCAGTGGATGAAAACTCCAAATGGAAAGTCTATAATCAAAGGCGGTGAAATTAATTGTATTTCCAACAAGACTAAAAAAACCGTTGAAGTTGATGACGAAGGTGAGCAAACCAGTGACATTAAGGAATCAATTCAACAGGGAACTGAAGAAAAGGAAAACAGAGAGACAAATATGCAAGATACAGAAGTTACGAATAATAAAAATAAAAAAAATGGAACCATGAAATTAATAGTACCAAGATATAACCTGATAATGTCAATTTTTTTGGCATTGTCCATATCACCTCTTATCCTAATCTAGCTTGAAATTGCCTCTAACCATGATAGTATTATTATTTAAATAAATACATTATAAAAAGTTTTCACTATATTATCTAGATGAATTTTCAATTACTGTCATTTTTATAAGAAATTTTCATCTGATCATTAAAAAAATACGTCTTTAAACATAGTGAATTCGGTGAGATGACTTTGAAAATTTACTCTTTACTTAGTTACAGCGACACCACCTAGGCTATTAAATAGGATATTCAGTAACGAGATCAGTTTGGACTGTACGAGACCGTGAATATATATTTCTTTTTGTAAAAGAGTATGTTTAGTAACTCTTCGCCATCCGCGAATAGCACGAATAATGGAAATAAGTCACAAGCGCATTCGGTAGCAGATACTCTAACAAAACCTGTACCGAAGACAAGAAAGAAAAGGAAGACTTTCAGCTGCGAGAAGTGTAGGAAGTTTAAGACCAGATGTGATTTTGAAATTGAACATAATAAATGTCATCGTTGTAATGTGCTACAATTAGATTGCTCTTTAACACACGAACGTTCCAGTACATTAAATGAGTATCAAAGCAGTACATTATTCACAGCCAAGGACCCTGTCCAAAAAGATAAAACCACCGAAACTGCTGCCACTGAGCAAATCCATGATTTAGACTCTCGGTTGACACGATTGGAAGATACCATACATGGTATGAATTGTAAGTTGGATTTATTATTGGTACTAATACAGGGAGATAGCCATACGCTAAATCCATCCAGCCAAGGCTTGGATTTGAATGGAACATCTCACAAATCTAATTCACCTTCACTGAACACATCAACCTCTACGCCGCCCATAAATTATAACATGGAAAATAACAAGGTTATAAAAGCACACTCAACTGATGAGATGCTACTCACAGAAAATAAGAACCTAAAGGATATGTTTAGCCCCATTTCACAAACTATTAATTTTAATAGCGGGCCTGATGATAGTGACTTCCCATTCTTGAACACGAAATATTTGAATTATCCCAGTTATTTTAATGAAAATTCATTCCATCAAGGGTTTAAGTTGAAGGAATACCCTTTGAAGTTGATAAGTGCCATTGACCGACGTCTTTTCCCCTTGGAAACCAAATCTAAATATGAATTAGAGGAAGTGAAACAAAGGCCGATGGTTGTTGCTAGAGTGAAATTTCAAAAATTCTATGAACAGCATGAAAGTTTGTGTCTTAAACTAGCGAAAGACTTCCTGTCAAGATCGCATTTTTGGATCATCCCAGGTGGTGTTAAAGAGATTGATCGAACCTACGCATTAGATCATCTATTTATAACAAGTGTATTTGCTATTATTCCTATGAGTTATGCTGAAAATGATAAATACAGTAGAGAGCAAGAAGAGCTTTATCCACTCGTAGAGAGGTTACTAACGAATACATTAACCATGTTTGAAAAATTAACTGACCATGATATCGAAGCCATCCTTTATTGTTGCTTGTTCAATATCTCTAAAAAATCCAAGCGTCACAGACAACTGAAATTCAATTCTTACGTGTTGAGTAATTTTGCTTTATTCAGCTTACTCAATATTATTGATTTTTATAAACTAAAGGAAAGGGTTGTAATTAAAGAAACGTTTGACCCAACTGACCTCTATCATCTAAGAATATTAAATTCTTTAACCGCATGCCATTTAGAATATTCAATAATTTATGGCACAATCACGTCAATCGATGCTAGGGTTCGCGACCTTAATAACCTGGTAGCAAAATTTCCACAAGCCAACTTTGGGGACGACATTAAATTAAGTGAAATTAACCTTAGTGATATCACAATTTCCATTCTTTTAGAATTTGATAGCTTCTTTAAACGGGTGTTTGACAGCTTTAATAAAAGTTATGGGAATGACTTTACCGTGAGCAAAGAATCTTTAGTGATTCCAGAGCTTGAAGAGTGGTTAAAGAATTGGCAAGAACTACTAGCTAAGGATGTTGGTGGAGTGCTGTTATTTACTTATGATTTTTATTATGTCATGATATCTCGTTCCTTAATCACAGAATTCTTAAACGATATGGAGGGCAATTATCAATTTTTTGGTTCAGTGTTATATACAATGAAGAACCATGCATTTTCTCTATTGAGGGGATTTCTGAGGCTGCCGACATCTCTGATTAAAGGTTCTCCACTGCTAACCACTAATGAGTTAATCTATACATGCTTAAGTCTTGGAGATTTTTTGCATTGCTTTAATAAGTCCGAGAGGCAAGAAATTCTGAATTTATTCACCAAAGTGTATTGGCATCTCAACTGGATTGGAGAGAAGGCAAATGAATTGACTGAAAATGTTGGCACGATTATCAAGTTTATCATATCATCATCTCAACATTACGTTATCCCAGGAACTGACATCAAATTAAATGTATCCTCTGGAGTGAGTCAAATAGGAGCATCCTATAACACACCGCACAACGAATCTAATTTGGAGAAACTCAGAGACCATGTCGCTAAAAATTCATTACAAGAACCGATCTTGAAACTCCCAGATGTGGATCAATTCGAAACATTTGAAGAATTCTTCAAGCATTTCTTTGACCACTTGAAACCGAACGCTAAAGAAGCCTTTACACAAGAAAAGCCATTGGTACAGGATCACCCGCTTGACATATATAGAGAAAGTACATGATATAAGCCTCTAAATAATCTCAACTAAAGCCACGTCGAAGGTTAAATCAGCACTTTCAGGAATGACACCAGGAATACCCCTTTCTCCGTAACCAAGATCACTAGGAATATTCAATGTGCGCTCTTCACCAACGCACATCCCAATAATACCTTGGTCCCATCCAGCAATCACTTGCCCAACACCTATGGTCAATTGAATGGGTACTCCTCTAACGAAGCTTGAATCAAAAGTCTTACCGTCTGCAAGTGTCTTACCCTCATAATGAACAGATACTGTGTCACCCTTCACCACTTTTTGGTAACATTTTTCAACAGGAACTCTCTTGGTCACTTGGATGTCTAGTTCAGTGAGAGAACCAGCAAAAGCAACACCAGCGAAGCCAGCAATGGCCAATTTATCGAACAGCATACTCAATCGATACAAGTCAAGTAACTCACTGAGGCAGTCAATGGTGCTAATAGAATTCTTGCTATAGGTCAACAAAAAACCGTTTATAACTGAATACTATACACGTATCAGCAGCTTACCAGCTGTCTGATGGACTTGCGGGAAACGACAGTAAAGGTATTGTTCTGATCTTCGAATCGCAGGGACATCACGTGACTATAAAATTCCATTGCTTTGCCCATGGGCTTTACCATGCTACGGAAGAGCTCGATCGAGTGTGTCAGCTTGTAAAAGTCTAGTGTATATACTAATATGAGGAAAACAGAGGCTCTGAGCTGCGTGTCTTGCAGTTGTTCTCCTTTTATTTATCTAGTGGTTTTAACCAGGAAAATGTAAAAATGATAGTCTTTCCCCACAGGTAAAACTGTTGAGTCGATCATGTAAAGACAGTCAATCTAACTTCACTGCGTGGTGCTGTATTAAATTATAGCTCGTCGTGCTGAATGGCTGCCTGTTGAGATTCTGGGTCTTTCTTTTGCTCAAAAAGCGAGCCATCTAATTCAAAGGAACCTTTCTCCTTAATGAACCTGAACAAAGAGTCTATATCGTTCAATCCATCAAACACTTCAGGGGTTCCATCTTGACCAGCTTTGTATAGCGCAATGGTAGGGAAGGAAGTGACCGGGAAGCTTAAAACGTCGTTCTCACTTACATTGATGGCAGCAAATGTCATTTTTCCGTTTGAACTTGGTACTTTAGCAAACACGTCTGCTGCTTCTTCAAAGACTGGCAGGAACTTCTTACTCTTGTAGTCCCACGAAGTGTAGTAAATAACTATGACATCCTTATCTTTATCACGTACCAAGCCATCATGCGTAGAGGCAACCAATTTATACACATTAGAAATTTGTTCCAAAGGAGGATCCGCGCTAATCACTTTAGGTTTAGCAGTCCCATTTATGAATTCACTCACGAGTATATCAACTTCAGTCAAATTTAATGAAGGCAGAGAAGTCAAAGCTAAGTATTCCTCCGCAGACATCTGGTTAATGGTGTATTTAAAGTTCGTATTGGTGTCATGGATTCCGAAGACAGGGAAAATTGGGTCCGCATTTATATATTTAGCATGGTTATGATACATCGCAGCATTCAATCCGATAAAGACAATCTTGTTACGATACTTTTTCCCCAGCTCGTTGAAGTAAGCGGTATTTGTCTCTAACTCTTCAGGTGTCAAATAGAAATAGTAACCGACGGGTAATTGAGTCTCGATGAACAGACGGAAAACCTCAGGGTCTGCATTGGTAAAATATGGTAATGATGACGATCTGATCCAACTTAGTAGTTTCTTGGGATTCTCAATTAATTCGTTGAAGTCACCTGTATATGACACTTTCTCATCTTCAAACCAAGGAAACCTAGGTGACGACTCTGTGTTTGGTGCATACAGCGTTATGTCTTTGCTACCCGTAAAGCCTGGATACGAGATAAACGTATAATTTTCAAATAATTCATTAGCAGCTTTCTTTAACGAATTGCTGATATTGTAGAGGCCTTTTCCGACCACTGTATACATGGACCTATCTATCAGCAATGCATTAAGTTCCTGTTCACTGTTAACAATTTTGACACCTGCAGAATCTTGTTCCAACATAAAGTTAACTATATCGTTACTGTATCTTGCACCCGCATAATCATTAGATCTGGCTAAACGATGGTTCTTGAATATCTTTAAAGTTGGATAGTAACTAATGCCAATCTTCGTACAGACAGCAGCATTTTCTTCACAATTAAATTGTGCCACCTTGATACCATGTTCTTTTAACTGTTCAGCAGCTGAAAGAAGTTCTGGTAGTAATATTTTGGAATGAGGACACCATGGGACTGTGAACTCAGTTAGGATCATAGAATGCTCCTTAACAAAGGATGTAAAATTCGAGGTGTCCAATTGGACAATGTTAGAGTCAAAAGGAGCAATGGCTTGGCCCGTCACTAATGCAGTGAAAAAGAGCAATGTTGTGAAGAGAAACGATGTTACCCACATCTCTCAAGTCGCTATTAATGTGGCACGTAGACCTCGTTTAAAATAAAAGAAAAAGGCAAAGATCAATTGACAAAGCCAGTAAAATTCAAATGTTCAATTCGGAAGCTTCCAAATTGTTCAATGCAAACCTAGCAACAAATATACAGTCCCTTCTTACAAGTTCAATTGAACTTCAAATCGCAGTATACAGCAGCGGTACATTGCAAAATATGTTCTTAAGAAATGCTTCGGGGTTTCGATTATTTCCATTTAACGATCTTAGCAACTCACGTGGTATAAAATTCCGGATTCATCAGATTATTCCACTGCCATCATTGAACAGGTTAAGAGGATTCCAGGAAGAGTACCATGATAGTTCCATAAGGTATGCAGCCTCAGGTGAAATGCTGGCTTTATTATAATGACTCATTGTTGTGGTCCTTGGCGGTTTGCACAAGCTGATAAATAATCTATATACTTCTCTCTTATGACTGTTTCCAGTTGAGCGACAGAATGAGTTTATTGATTCGATTGGTTAATGAAGCAAAGTTATATGCAATCCCAATAAGAGCACACCTCTCCTTAAACAAAGATTGTCACTAGTAATATGCTTATTTAAGCGGCTTTAGATGGTGGAGGCGCAATCTCGTCAGTATCATTTTTTCGAGGTGATTGGTCTTTACCCTCTGAGAAATAATCTAGCATGCTAGGATCTTTCTTATACTTTTGCTGGCCTTTCTTTTTCTTAGGTAGTGGTAATTGAGGTGTGGCCTGAGTAGGTAATATCGGTTGAGTACTCATCGGTACAAATGTGGACTCTGAGACCGTCTCATCAGCGGCTTGCGAGTTGCTGGAATGGGCAGAAGTCTCGTTTGGAACCCGCACTGTAGGGATTCTGTGCAGAAATCCATACCCAATATTGCATCCTAGTCTACCATCACTACCAATTCTGACACTGATAGGTCTTACGGAGTCTGAAACTTTATTGTAAACGTACAGGACCAATTCCTGGTTCGCTCTAGACCTGACAATATCTTGTAAGAGAGTGTTCCCACCAGTGGCTAGTAACCCATCCTGACAGCCTATAATATAGTCCTCGTCGGGAATCAAACCAGCCAACTGGGCAGGCCCATTCTCTATATTCAACTGTAGCACGTGGTAAGTAAACGTGGCCCCAAGCAGTGGTGACCACTGTATCTTGAACCCCAGTGGTGTGAAACTTCTGACCCCGTTACTATCTATATGAGGCTCGTTGCCATTCAATGAGACATCCTCCATCTCTGTGTCGTTCTTAGATTTAATTGGAATGTATTCATCTCTAAAGACACCACCTTTAGCTGACCAAATATTGAGCTTCACGGTAGAGCCACAGCTCTCATTCAATAGCTGTATGATCTTCTCATAATCAGGATAGATATACCCATGTTGGTTGCTAATTAAAGGTAAGGAATCGTCGTTAATCCCAACGATATAATCAAAGTATGATTGAACTTGTAGTTGTAAATCATCAACCCACACTACCCGCAACCCACACAAAGTCTCATTGATCTTACTGCCCGATACGTTCAAAGTTTCTAGCTGTTGGTATTGTAGGGCTATCAAGTTCGGGGGGATGGATTGGAAAAAAGCATCAATCTGCGTCGAATCCTGCGACAGCGACAAAGTGTCTTGAACACTTTGTTCAAAAGTCTTTACCAGATTTTTGGCTATTCTAAACATTCAAATTACACTCAATGCAGCCAGGGAAATGAAGAAGCTTAAGTAGACAAGAGCCAGCTTGATCAAGAACTGGACAAGAAGTTCACGAAGTGTTCGCTGAGTCCTGCTGTTAAAGGTGCGACGCTACAAACTACTATGCCAAAACCAAAAAAAAGCTAGCCCAAGCACGTGATACTCGTTCTACTTCGTGGACAGCTACTCCCGCCGACGGCGTGCGGTGGAGTTTCGCTTTGCAGAATGGTTGGGAGTTGGGGGTTGAACGCTCAACCAGATTTTCTGTTCAAGTCGTATAAATAAGCAGCTTCTACCCGAAAGAGACAAACGCATGGGAGTTGAACCCAACAACAGACAAGTTCGTTTTTTCACGCATGTGACTCTGCCTCTTCCAGGTATGGGCCTACTCCCATCTTACTCGCAGCAAACAGGGGTACGGCTAGTAATAAGGCTGCTCTCGTTATACTTTTTCGGTTGAACGGGGATAGCACCCAGCGGGTACTGCCCCCAAGTGTGCTTGCAAGTAACCCAGTGGACAACCCTACTCTATGGAAGCGTAGCCTGCGTCTTTTTTCTAACAGTATTACAAAGGATAAAATGAACCATATTTAGGGTTTGTTAGCTATAGCCACAGCTTGTGCCAAAAAGGCACATACAAATGCGTAGAGCAACTTTAGGCTTTATGTGCTTACTCCTAAGTTCTGCTTACTTGGAAAGTTTATTACCACGCATGTTTATCACCAAAATGTAGCTGTTTTCAGAAATACAACTTTGTCATAATTGGAAAATGATGTATTTGATGTAGATTTGAGAGGGGGCCCTTCAATCCAATATATATGGAGTCAAAGAGTTAAGATATCTCTTTAACCTAATCAGTAATATACTATGAAAGGTAAATATTAAGGATTGTTTTTTTGACTAGTGACTAGTTCTCAATTCATTGAAAAGCCACCACTTTTTGTAATCCAAAAAACAAGCTCTGTTCTTTGCAATTCCTCACCAGAGCATAATACTTTTCATTTTTTGAATAGCAGGCTTCCAAAGGCAAATAGTGAAGTTGTTATTTTTGAAACATTTCAGTTAACTGTTTAGTGCTTTGTATTCTTAAAGTATCAAGCAAGTAAGCAACCTCAACTCCTCTCCCCTCCCTGGAATTTTTTAAGGAATAGTTGAAACCTAATACCTCAGTCGATATGTCAATGGATAATTTTCAAAGGAAAGTTGAAGAAAACTTGTTGCAAGAAACAAACCGAATTTGCAAAGAATTTGCTGTAAGCAAAGAGTTATTAGATGAGCTAACGTCATACTTCATCTTGCAAATGGAACGTGGGCTATTAGCCTCTAACGAAGATATTTCCTATGATAAGGGCTTACCAATGATTCCATCGTACGTGACTGGGACACCTAATGGCTCAGAAGAAGGGATTTACCTAGTTGCAGTTTTAGGAGGCAAGAATTTTAGAGTCTGTTCTGTTCATTTGAATGGAGACCATACTTTCACATTACATAATTTTAAATCAAGGATACCCCAAGAATTTTTAGACGATGTGGATGTCACTAGCGATGATTTATTTGGGTACATGGCGAGAAGAACAAGAACCTTTATAATGAAGTACTACCCAGAAATGCTAAGGTCTAGAGAGAAAGGTAGGTCGATGAAGTCTTTGAAGATGGGCTTTACGTTTTCCTATCCAATTGAACAAAACTCCTTAAACTCTGGGAAACTGATCAGATGGACAAAAGGCTTGCATATACGCGATACTATAGGGAAGGATGTTGTTGAACTATTTCAAAATCATCTATCCGATCAGAATCTTGACATGATCAATGTTGTAGCAATCACAAACGATACAGTGGGAACATTCTTAGCTCACTGCTATACATCAGGGTCCGGGAACTATTTGGCCACGGGAGAAGTGTCAGAACCTGTTATTGGTTGTATTTTCGGATCTGGAACTAATGGCTGTTATATGGAAAAAGTTGCAAACATTAAAAAATTACCTAAGGCTTTAAGAGAAAAGCTAATCAATGCTGGAAGGAATGAGATGTGTATCAACATTGAATGGGGCTCGTTTGACAATGAGTTAAAACATTTACCAACAACACGCTATGATGAAGATATTGATATGAAATATTCACCAAACCCAGGGTTCCACTTATTTGAAAAAAGAGTCTCTGGAATGTATATGGGTGAAATACTAAGGAATATCCTAGTGGATTTACATTCTAAGAATTTAATGTTTACTCAGCACGATGCATTTGAGTTTCTACCCCACCAGTTGAAAACTCCATTCGAGTTATCCAGTGAAGTTCTTGCCCGAATAGAAATAGATGATTCAAGCACTTTAAGGGAAACCAAACTCTCGTTTTTACAAAATTTGAGACTGCCAACCACTTTGGCTGAACGCAAGGCCATTCAGCTGCTAGTGAGAGCAATTTCTCGCAGATCTGCGTACCTTTCTTCTGTGCCTATAGCTGCTATCTTAATCAAGACATCCGCATTAGATAGAACGTACCATGGTGAGGTCGAAGTGGGTTGTGACGGCTCTATTGTCGAGTATTACCCCGGCTTTAGATCAATGTTACGAAAGGCGCTAGCGTTAAGCCCGCTAGGCCCTGACGGTGAGAGAAAGACCCACATCAAAATTAGTAAAGACGGGTCTACAGTGGGGGCTGCCCTATGCGCGTATGTTGCATAATGGATAACAGACGTTTAAGAATTTCTAATCAGCTTTTACTCGATTTTACTCGAAGTTCAGTTTACCATAGATCAAGAATATAATGCTGTATACATCCCATAGCGAGTTGCAATTCATCTAATGGTGTAATGCGTTGTATGTCGCATCAATAAAAAAACACACTTCAAGGATACTCGCTTGACAATTAGTTGCGTATATTCATAATAGTGTTAATTTTATTCAAGTTTTCAATAGACTGGACACGTCCAGAAAAGAACTCCCAATAATCACAAGAATTGAACCACAACAAACTCTTTTCCAGGATATATAAATATGTAGTGCCATTTGTGTGGTTTGGAAAGCGACTTAATGAAAGAGACCGGTACAAAAAGGTAGCGTTAAGTTCACATGCAATTCCATCTCTTCTCGTATTGTGCTGGGCACTTTATTTCTTTGCGATGAGGGCTCAAAGTTGAAAAATTTAAACCCTAACTCACTTGACCGACTAATGAAATTATCGCCCAAATCGCATCGAAGATAGAGATTTGCAGACATCTTTGTGTTTGGATTTGGCGTTATTCTCCTTGCTGCCGAATAGAAGTCTAGTCGATGCTCTTACGGTGGTCAAGGGATTCATTTATGGGATTTCAAAGCAGAAGACAACGAACATTGGGATCTAAGAATTACCACGATTTATCCAATTTTACAAGAAATCTCATGGCCAAAAAACCTACGTCAAAGCAATTTTATGTGAGAGATCTTCCAACAAGTGGATTCCAACCTAATAGGAAGAAGAAGGCATATACGGGGACTTTGGATGTCGTTGGCACGAATGGCGGCACTGAGGCTACAAACAGCTGGATCGATGGTTTCGAATATTTTCACTGTTTAAGGAAAAGCGTTAATTCGACGGACATCCTTCATCAAGACAGGATAGAGCACTATTTAGCTTCTATTGGTCAATTGTATTCCAAACTGTCCAAGGAGAGTAATTTGAAATTACAGTCTAAGATTCGAAATTTGGAAGAGGTCTGGGCTGCTCGCAATCCCACCCCCTCTGATACAAACGGTACAGCTCCACCTTCACTCAAAGTTGAAACCAAAAAACAGTATGAGAAGGAATTGGGTTTATTGAAAAGCAACCATTTCCCTGTTGTTCACGCTTTGCCAGGTAATTCGAACTTTGAATATCTTCAAAATTCTATTAGGCTTATTTCATCTAATACAACTATATGTTTTGCATTTGATATTGAGGCGTTCGAAAGAAATCAGAACCTTGTCACTGAGATTGGAATATCGATCTACGATCCACGTGAAAATCAAACCAGTTTGGTACCAATCTTTAGGAACTATCATTTGATTATACAAGAAGCGCTTCATATAAGAAATTATGATTTTGTTTGCGACTCGAAAGAGTGTTTTTTGATGGGAGAAAGTTTCGTGTTACCACTGAAGGATTCAATTGAATTCGTTCAATCTTTAATAAATTACTACATGGTCCCCAAAACTGACGAGGACAAGACTTGGAATCGAGCATTTGTAGCCCATAATGCTAAGGGTGATTTTAAGTGGTTTTCAAAGATGGGAATTGTATTCAATGAAGGTACAACATTAGATTATAATCTGGCTAAGATTCATCAACCGTCAACTGAAGAATTTAAACGAAATCCAAAAATATACGTGCTGGATACTTCGAAGTTACACACATCGTGTTACGGTAAGAGTAACGATAGTTTGGGCAAGTTATTAAAGCTGTTTAAATTACCTCATGCGTTTTTACACAATGCCGGTAACGATGCTAATTATACGTTAAAACTCTTACTCCATATGTGTGATGTTGATTTCAGAATAAGGCTTAAATTAGATGACATTGAAGCAGTAGAAAAAAGATTGGTTAATGTTGCTGATCAATTAAAGATGGAACCTAAGATTGTACCTATGTCATATAAATTAACCATGAAAGAGGCTATATCTGTTGGAGAAGTAACCAAGACGAAAAAGAAAACGTTGATACACCAGACAGAGTTCGGTGGGGCTAGATGGTTTCCTGATGCGAAGACGGCATTTGAAAGTACAATAAATTAATGGTGCTAGAGGATACATAAGCATATAACACGATAAGTAATGGTTCACCTATTTTTTGGTAGCTACCAAGTTCGGTAATTTCCCTGACTTATACAACTTCTGTAAATGAGAGTTGCCTCCAATAAAGTTTTGGTTGATATAAATCATTGGCACAGTCCTCTGACCAGTAATATCTGTAAAGGCCTGCTGTAATTGACCCCCGTCTGGTATTTGATCCAGTTCGATAACTTTCATTTCGATATCAGTGCCCTTCAACGTTTTTTTCAGGACATCCTTTGTAGCTGCACAGTAAGGACAATATGATTTTGAAGCCACGAATATCTGATTCTTATTAATAAGCTCTTTAGCCTTTTGGTATGTCTCTTCAGTTGCTTCCGTGTTAGGGATACTCCAAAAGAAGAAGAGTATAATAACTCCAACTCCAGCGAGTATATAGTAAGGATCGATCTCAGGCATACCAGACAAAAATATAGAATGTGCGAGTTCCAAGACAGTTGTAGCTGATCGAGGTAGACTTCAAACGTTTGCAAGTAAAATGCGTGCACAACAGCTCTGTGAGTTGCAGTAGAAAAGCATCAATAAATGAATAAATTGCAATCCGAACTCATTTTTGTTCAAAGAAATCACTTAGCAATTCTCCTAATCGTACGTTAAATACACAGATAAGCAGCTATATAGCATACGCTCGTATCAATATGAGCTCTGAGGATGAGCAATCAGGTGGGGTTTACGCCAAGTACCCGACTACGATGAGTTGCCTTGAAGTGTTTGACCAATTAACTTCATGCTATTCCATCGGAGGACAACTGAGAAATTATTACAGATATGGAGAGCTGAACCCTTGTCGAAAGGCTCTGAATAAGCTGACTTTTTGCTTCTTTAATAGTAAAGACCCAGTAAAAGTGCAAGAATGGTATAGAGATCAGGTTAAAGAGAATGAAAAAATGAAAGGAAGCTCGGATATTATATGGGAAGAACGCTCATAATAATATAATGATTACTTGTTCATATAGTACATAAGCAAAATGCATGTATATAGATATGTTTATAGATGATAAATGAATAAAATGATGTTGATGATAAGAATATGTAGCAAATTAACCCATGTAATCACAGGTTTAATTAATAAATCGAAACCGTTATTAAAAGAAGAAGGCCTTAAGTTTCATCCACAAGGGTCCATTTCTGACCTTTTCTCTGAATTCTTCTTCTTCCTGTTTCACTATTTCTTCATCAAAGATTTGCCTGTGACTCATCAAGTCGATCTTATCCGCTCTAATGAATAGTTTCCAGTCCTTTTTCCAAAGTTTGTAACCGAGGTAAAATACTATTAAAATCGGCATTGCCAAGTAGTTTTCGAAGAATGCCTCTGCATTTAACCTGCCTTCGCCAATGGGGGCAATTGCTACCCAAAATTGTGCCACTAAAGCGAGTATCATCATAATGGATGCGTAGTACGATCCCCATACGCCGACTTGCGACCTAAACCCGATCTCACCTAAGGATCTACCTTGCACTTTCATGGCTCTCCTAAATCTGATGTGAGAAAAGCAGATTGCAATCCAAGTGAATAGTTGCGACAGTCCTGAAATAGCTAACAACCAAGTGAAGACCTGTTCCTCTTTAGGAGAAGCCGCACAAAATGAAATGACACCAATTAAAGCCGAACAACACATGGCAATAGTTGGTCTACCATTTCTGTCAATGTAATCGAATACTTTGGGCGCGTATCCTTGCTGGGACAAAGAGAATAAAAGTCTGGAACTTGAATAGAATGCTGAATTCCCGACAGATAAAACTGACAGCAAGATAACAGCGTTAATGAAATGAGGCGCTACCCTTACCCCATGAGAGGCAATGGCTATCACATATGGAGATGCTTTTGTAGCTGAAGACCCAGAACCCATTAGTTGTGGAGAGTTGTAAGGAACTAGAAACCCAATCATAGCAATCGATGCTAAAAACACAACTAGCACTCTGTAAATGATAAGCTTTGCTGCTTGTGGGATAGCTCTTCTTGGGTTAGATTGTTCACTGGCAGTGATGGAAATGAATTCAGAGGCACCAAACGAAAATGCTGCGGTGACAAACACAGCCATAATACCTTTAAAACGATCAATAGCTTTGTCACCGTTGAATGCACCTGGGTTATTCCAATATTTAGCACCAATGTAACCATCTTTACCGGCTCCACCTGACGTGATAATAATTCCTAAAATTAAAAACCCGATCATCATCAATACTTTACAAGAATTGAAGAAAAATTCTGCTTCTGCATAACCTTGAGCTCCAAAAATGTTGATAACAATAATGAGCACATAGAATATCACCACAAACACATCGGGATTCACTTTGGTAGTCCAATATTTAATCGTCATAGATGCTGTCACCAACTCAAGCGGACACACACAAAGCCATTGTATACAATAAACCCATGCAACAGCGAAGCCAAATCCTTCATCTACCAGGAAGGAAGGATATGCGTTAAAATTCCCTGGTAGTTTACTATAACAAACAGCCAATTCACCACAAGCTTGAATAATACAATACAGGCATGATCCCATGATCGCGTAGCCGATCAACAAACCAGCGGGTCCTGCATTGTGCAAAGACTTGGCGTTACCAACCAATAACCCGGTACCAATCCCGGTCCCCAAAGACATCATCAGCACATGTCTCTTATCAATAGTCTTCTTCAAGTTTTCATCACCGCTTCTTTCGTTAAAATTAATCTGAGAATCAATGTGGTCCTCATGGGATTTGAAATTGGTGACAGATACTGGGGAAATTGATGTCACTAACTCATTTTCTAAATCCTTTGAAGGCATATCAGCTCTCTTAAACGAATCCACAAAGTTTTGTAATCTTGCATTCTTGAAGTGAAGGAAATTCTTTGTATGCGCCTTTTCGTCCGTGTTGTTAGAATTTGGTGTCTCAAAGTACTCCACTATCTCTTCATTGTTATGCAATTTTTGAGTCTGTGAAATCGATGCTTTATTATCCTTAGTGTCCACGACTTCCTTCAATTCATATTCTACCTGCTGACCAGAACTTTCATCAGAAGTCGTATTCGAGTCGTTTCTTCTATTTTTACTATGAAGAAACTTCATGTTTTTTTCTAGTGCTACCAATATCGATGTTTATAATTGAATTGTAATAAATAGTCTTGTGTTACTGTACTATGTCTTCTTTATACTATCAGGAAAGAACTAAATAAGATGAACTTCAAAAAGCAAGCATGTATATATAAGCAATATATATACAACAAGAGTTTGAAAATTTATACGTAATCCTTGTTAAGCTTCATGGAGTGGAATGAAAGAACCCACTTTAGAATTTTTTCCAGCTACAAAAGTATAACGCTTTAAGGTCATGTCTTACACAGACAGGGTACTATAGCACTCATTAGAAAAAAAAACTATCCGCCCCACTGCGGGTATTGCTTATCGGGCCACATAAGTTGCAAATCCGTCTTGTGGATAATCAATCCTAGGAGCCCATCGACACATAAACAAGAAAATAAGATTATTGTCAGACGAAGGTGTAGGCCTTTAGCGACAAAACAAAGAGGCATCAAAATTTCAGTTCTCCCGCATTGACGAATATGTTTGGGCCTTACGCAAGCAAACGAAATGCGGCTTACTGCGGAGATCTCTGTAGCAAAGACAGCCCGACTACAAGAGTCTCTACGGCGACGCTTCCATTTGTGTCAGCAGAAGGTGAGCGTGTTCCGTTTTACGTAATTGGAGGGGCAGCTTGAAAGGGTTGCTTGTCAGAGGGATTCTGTGGACAGACTGTCCTTGTTTGTCTTTCTAGGTCTGACGCTCAGGGCTACGAGCCTGGTTGTTCCCTACGGCAAAAACAGCAAGGCTCCAACAAATGAAGCAATATTTTTTCGAAGAGGCGGGGGTGGAGTTACAGTCCCGCTCTTGATGCAATTCCAAGCTACTTGCTCGTGACGCTGTTCGCAAAAAAATCGGTGCTAACAAAACACAACCCAGAGGTTTACCGAAATTAGCCGATGCTCCCCAACCCCCCTCTATGTGGTAGAGCCTTGAAACCCAGTCCTAAAGCCCTCTCCGCGGGATTTGATCCCCGCCTTGAGATGGCATTTGAGTGCGGCTCTAACCCCTCCTCAATACGAAGCCTAATGGATGCCCGGTGTTACATTCTCAAAACCCCGGGCTGCTCTGATTTGATAACACACCGCTCTCTATACTGAGAGAGGGTTGCACATACCCGTTTACGCCAGCTCTTAGCGAAGGTTGTTTTTAATTCTAAATGAATGTAAGCGTTACTGAGAGAATGCTTAAAACTTTAACCAGGAATGTTCCTGATAACGGTCCGATGAGAATATTGGCCAAGCCCTGCGGATGGTGGGGAACGCAGTTTGTAGCTAGCACTTGGCATCAATTTAGGTAATCCGGGTTGGTAACAGTGCAATTCCGATATGAACTATTTACAATCCGCCTTGTTAGTTCCTCTATCCCAAAAAATATATAGTGTTGTGGGCCGAAATACTTAATACTATAGGCCATCGATATAAAGGTGCAAGAGTTGTGTAGCGGCTACTGTTTTTCTTAAAAAAATAATGATATTTGCTTCTTGATTGCGCATGTCACCGCGCCTATCCTAGCAAGGATGAAAGAAACCATTGGCTCCCAAACGAATTGCCATTGATAACCCTTCAGCTAGGTATTGTGTTTACTATCGCAAGTGCTATGAAGTTGTGTTACAAGAATTTGCACATATGCTTTAAACTGCCACACATTGTGCATGCGTATTTCTCATTTAACTCTAGAGCAACATATCTAGCTTGCATGTTAACGCATCTAACAATACATATCGTGTTGACTCAACCGCCAACCCAACCGCTGTGAGTTCAAAGCTCTTGATCCATTGATGGACTCGGCCACTTACAGGGATTCAACCCTAACACGTGGAACTGCGGATGTTAGGGCTTACAATACCAGGGTCTCTATCATCAGGGTTGCTTATTACGTAGACGATGACATTAGGATGTGCTTGAGTTTTGAATCGATATATTTTTTATTAGTGAAGTGTTTCTTTCCAGTAACTACGTGAGTGTCCTGTGGTGACTTTCGACTGCCGTTATACACTCAACTGTCTATATAAACGTACCAGAAGACGCACACAAGCCAGCCAGAGAAATGTCTGAATCTCCCGAACTTTCCAATGACGTCAAACCCGATGTGAAGCCCGATGTGAAGTCGGACACTCACATCAACTTGAAAGTTTCCGACGGGTCTTCGGAAATTTTTTTCAAGATCAAGAGAACCACTCCTTTAAGGAGACTAATGGAGGCCTTTGCTAAGAGACAAGGGAAGGAAATGGACTCGCTCAGATTTTTGTATGACGGTATCAGGATCCAAGCCGATCAAACTCCAGAGGACTTGGACATGGAAGATAACGATATCATAGAGGCACACAGAGAACAAATCGGTGGCTACTGTTAATCATATATAAGTATATTTCTCGATATATAACACATGAATGGCAAACTAGCAATGTGGAACCCTAAACCGGTGAGAGCCGAGAATAACTGAAGCAACCGCTGGGGGCGTCACCCGGAAGTAATCATGGGGTAGCAGCACGTGAGAGTCACGTGTCATATGTTTCCTATCTCGCCACACCGCAATGTTCTTTCCAGAAGCGGGTACGTAATTTAGATATGTTTCCTGAAACGGACACATGCTTTTCTTATACCGTTTGCCCTTTTGGGATAAAAGGTGGCTTTTTCTGAGCGATAGCCAGGGGGGGCGTTGGGTTCGACACCAAAAAGCGAACCCTACTTGAGGTAGCCTAGCAAGCCCTATGAGAACGCGTTCAACTCGGAGATACGCGTTTGGGCAGCAGGTTTCGCGTCATTAACTCTAGATTGGGATATATATTAGCTCGATGAGCCTTTGGCCAATGCAACCGGTATCTTGAACACGTTTGGAAGGATGTATATAAGCAAATTCAACGCCAAAGAGCAAACCTTGGAATATTTCTTGGTACTCGAGAACATCGGCTCATCTCTGTAACCAACGTGTAATACCGATCTGCTACGTTATAGTTCAGCGAAAAGAACTACTTCCACTCACTTATTAAACAAGACTGCTGCGCCGACGACAGGGACAATTACAGACGCAGGAATATGATCGCTAATAATTCCGTTGCTACAATCCAAAACGATCAGATAGGTCCGTGGAAACTTCGTGAGACTTTAGGCTATGGGAGTACTGGGAAAGTGCTCTTGACTCATAATGCTAGTACAAACAAATTGGCTGCCACTAAAGTGATTTCAAAATCTGTTTTCCAATCTCAATTGAGCAGTAACCCGCACCCAGGACAACCACAGGGGAATCGTCCCGTATCTGCGATCACCACGTCGACCCCAGACTCATTGTCGTACGGCATCGAGCGCGAGATTATTATTATGAAACTTTTAAATCATCCTAATGTCCTTCGACTATATGACGTTTGGGAAACCAATTCTGACTTATATATGGTTCTAGAGTATGCTGAAAAGGGCGAATTATTCAACCTGCTGGTAGAGAGAGGCCCGTTACCTGAAAATGAAGCTATCAGATTCTTCAGACAGATTATAATCGGTATCTCTTACTGCCACGCGTTGGGGATAGTGCATCGTGATTTGAAACCAGAGAACCTACTTCTGGATCATAAACAGAATATCAAGATTGCGGATTTTGGGATGGCCGCTTTAGAGACAGAGGATAAATTGTTAGAGACGTCTTGTGGATCTCCTCATTACGCTGCTCCAGAAATTGTTTCTGGGCTACCATACCACGGGTTCGCTAGTGATGTTTGGTCATGTGGTGTGATTTTATTTGCGCTTTTGACTGGGAGATTACCCTTTGACGAAGAAGAAGGAAACATTAGAAATCTTCTGCTGAAGGTACAAAGTGGTGTTTTTGAAATGCCAGATAAAGACGAGATATCACTCGAAGCTCAAGATCTTCTGTCTAAGATTCTAACTGTGGATCCAGAGAAAAGAATCAAAGTAAGAGACATATTAAAACACCCATTATTACAAAAATACCCAAGCATAAAGGATTCGAAAAGTATAAGAAACCTGCCCAGGGAGGACACGTATCTATATCCTTTAGCAGACAGCAACTCAATAATAGATCCATACATCTTACAAAATTTAGTAATCTTATGGCACGGTAGAGCTTCCGAAGATATTGAAAAAAAATTGAAAGAACCTGGCGCCAACGCTGAGAAGACTTTATATGCTCTTTTGAATAGATTCAAAATTGATGCTGAAAGTGAAAATATAAGGATGACGCAAATGAGGAAAAGACAATCGAACGTGTCTATCAACAATTTGATCACAAGAACTCCATCATCAAAAGCTTCTACGCCACAAAGAAAGAAGAATAGAAATTCTATGTTACAATCAAGTTCTAGCAAGAAAAATGCTTCCTCAAATAGATTATCTTCTGTGATACACAATCCCGTGGCCACGACCACGTCTGTAAGCAATACAACCACACCAAATTCTGCTCTATCAAAGGCGCACAAAGTGTCCTCATCAAGGAGAATTTCCATAATCTCCAACTATAATAAAAGTTCGCCTACTCCTGCCAGTAGAAATAAGAGAAACTCTATTGCCTCGTTTCACAACAAAGGTTCTCCTCTGAAAAATAAAAGAGCTTCCATTATTAATCTCAATAGACAAGCAACAGATAAGTCTTCAAAGCGTAACTCTAGATCTAATAGGCTTTCAATGCTACCGAATATGAAAAGAGGTTCAGTAACCACAAAATTGATAGCTACGTATGCCAAGTTAGGAGAGGAAGACGATTGGGAGTACATAGAGAAGGAAACTAAGAGAACGAGTTCTGATTTTGCAACCTTAATTGACCAAATATTCGAGCATGAAAAATATGAACAGATCAGAAAGGATAAGGAAGAATTAGCAAGAAAAGTGAAATTAGCTAAAGAACAAGAAGAAAAAGAGAGACAGAAAAGAGAAGAGGAGGAGAGACAAAGACTTAGAGAGCTGGCAGATTTTGAAAGAAAACAAGAAGCTTTTCATATACAAATGGAGAAGGAAGTAGAAGATTTGAAAAAAGATCTTCACTTTTCAGATGAGAAGCAAGACCCTGATCTGAAGGATAATACTAGATCTGCATCTGCTCCTGTCTTAGAGAGTCTTACAACAGAAGAGTCTCCATTCTTACGCCAAAGAAATGTTTCATTACAAACAAGACCAGTCTCTAAGCTGGATCCTGGTTTACACTTTCAAAAACTTCCAAAAGATATCCCTCGCTCTTTTATTGAAGAGGATAAACCAGAACCTGATTCAAAATTGAAGACGGAGAAACTTATTTTGGAAACGATCAGACGTTCGAAGTTTTTGGGATCTTCATTTGATTTAAATAAGGAGCTTAGAGCTACTGAACGTACTCTCTCTTCGAAAAAAGACGACAACAAGGTGCCATCAAAACTTTCTGAAGAACGTGATGAATTAACTGAATTGCCTAAAAATGCTGTCGGAGTTGAAACATTGAAGAGTGGAGATCCTAATACTAGAAAAATATCTGAAATAAAGATACCTCAGTTTACTAGAAAATCAAGGTATTTTAGCGAATCAAACAGAAGAATGTCAGTATTATCAATGTACTCATCTAGACAGTCTTACACTAACCTATCGAATATTTTGAAGAGCCCCGAATATGGTGTTGTTGACACATACGGTAAAACTTCTTCCAGCCCTAAGAGCATAGGCGATTCTGAACCCATATTTGAAAGTGTGATACATGAGCAAAACGACACAGCCAATAGCTCAACAGATGATAAACCATTTGAAATTGAAAAGAATAACGATATCGATGAACTAGAAAAGAACACCATGAGACTTAACTTTTCAGATAGGTTTACAAAAACGGATTCTTCGAGGACTAACGTTGAAGCCGATGTTGAAGCCGATGTTGATACTGATTTACAAAATAAATTACCTACTCTACCGCCTTTAGGTGATGGAGCCAACACTGGTTTGGGAATTTACCAAGGATCTCCTATAAATCCATCTACTACTGAAAGGAGAAGCAAGAGAGATACTGACAAAAATTCAGTGGCTTCATCGGAAGGGCACAAAGTGGATCATATTGAGGAAGAGAGGGTGGCTAAAAAGAAAGAACCTAGAGAATCAAAAATAGGCCCCAACGAAGCCAAGATTAATACGAAAAAGACATCTAATAAAAAGTTTTCACCTTCTAACAACGATGAACCTGACTTGAAACTCCCCAAAGAAAGACAAAAGGATGTCTTTGGTGGAAGCGTTTCGTTTTTGAGAAAAATATCTGGAAGCTCTTCTAATGAGAAACTGGCCTTTGACACCTACATATCAACGAATGTCTCATCTAAACAGCTATACAGCGGGCTGAAAAATTTATTGAAAGGCTGGACGAAATATGGGATAAAAAACATCTCTACTAATGATACAACTCTAACTATCAATGGGAAATTAGCCAATGATAACATTTTATCTCTAAGATCCACCGCTTTCATCATCACTGTTCTTGAAGCTGGAGATAAGGAAAGTAAAGTCAAGATCTCCAAGAAATCTGGGTCAACAAAAGCTGTGAAGAGACTTGCTGGCGAAATCGAAAAAGTCTTACATAAAGAAGGTGTTTCAAAGGTATGATTTAACGACTTATACCCATGCAGCACTTATGGACAATTCAATTTAATTGAAGACACATAGAATATATATACAGTTTTAACTTTGCTCTTAAGCAGAGTTGTTTTATATTATAAAAAATATTTGCAAAATGAACTCCTACGCTCTTTTAACCCAGTGTGTTAATAAGAGAAGAAGTTTAGTACGTCACTATGTTACAATCTGTGTATGAAGATTGGAGCTCGTTACAGGTAATTATTTGCGTCCAGATCAAGTACCTAAAGAAATACATAAATAAGTCAAAAAAAATACATTTCTGCTGGTAGCTACAGTAGCACTATCAAAGTGGATATTTGCCTCGAGGCCGCTACCTGGATCGAAGCAGCTTTTTGATTTTTTCAGGTGTCAATAAACATCCAGCCAACTCTTGCTAATCCCCAAATTATAATAGGGCTAAAATCTTTAAAAATAGGGCAAAAAAAACTGATTCATTTCAAGATGGCTACTTAATATTTAATGACACAAACCAATCCTATTGAGGAAATCAGATCAGAAGCCTTGATTAGAAAGCATTAGCGATAGCGAGGTAAACAATACTAGTGGGAATGCTGCTATATTGTGTGTTTGTTTTGGTGGTATGCCAAAGGATAGCTGCAGAGTTGCGTAGATTTGATTTGAATTTAACGTCAATCACATTGGAAGATAGCAATAAGAGAGTAATTTCTATCAATGACCTTAGTGGCACATATGGGCCAACAATAAGAGTGAATAGTGGTGATCACGTTCAAGTTACCCTGTTTAACAATATATGTTCAGCAAACGAAGTCGAGCAAGCGCAATTAGCAAATGATCTGCTGATGCTTGATTATTGTAACACATCGCTTCATTTCCATGGTGTAATACCGCTTGGGAATCATAATGATGGTGTTCCATCACTGACACAAAATCCCATTCAGCCAAAAGAAAACTACACATATGATTTTGTTGTACCCTCAAGTTCATGTGGCACGTTTTGGTACCATTCACATTCTTCTGTACAGTATGGCGATGGAGTTCGCGGGTTATTTATAATAGATTGTCCCAAACATGATATCCTCGCTCAGAGCGTGGGTTTAGCGCTTGAATCTTCTGACACTATAGTGAACGCTGGAGTCTTGTCGCTGGATTACACGCATCCAAAGAGTGACGAAAGACCCAGCTGGCAAGAGGTGTGTTTGACCTTTAGCGATTATTACGAGGAGTCGGGACTTAGTATCTTACGAAATCAAGTCTTGAGTGACGATGGTGGACCTGATCCAAGATTTACAGAATCGATGGTTAATGAGAATGTAAGTAATGACATTAGATATCAACTGGAACCCAATATTTCAATCCTTAAATTCCGGTTAGTTAATTCGGGCGTTTCTGGAACTCAAATATTTCACATCCCCAACCATAAACTGGTGATAATGGAGACTGACGGGGTGCTTATCGACCCTTATGTTGTTGAAACATTGAGTTTAGCTGTTGGCCAGAGGTACACGGTACTAGTGAAGTTAGCAACGGACGATACTCATCTACAAGTGGTTAATGGTTGTAATAAGATGATGGGATATGTAACAAAACGAATCTGGCTTCTTAAGGACATTAGAACGAACTCATTACCAGAGAAATTTGAATCCTCTATTAATAGATTACCGGGCTTAACTAAAAATGAATTGTACCATGAATTGAGTCCAAACTCACAATTTGAAAGAGGAGCAGGATTTGAAACCACTCAAGGACTTTTAGAAAACCCTAAGGTTACCATAAACCTCAATTATAGCTATTTCATGGATGAAATAACCAAAGATAAATACGGAACTGGGATGTACAAAATGAACGGAGCAACCATGGAGGAATATATGAGAGAACCAATTGAAATAAATGTACAAGCTAACAATACTGTCGTAGAGGTCATAATCAATTCGTTGGACCATATGAGACACCCTTGGCATTTACATGGCCATAATTTCCAAGTAATATCAATGGGTAAAAACAAAGACGGACTGCTAACGGATAATGATCATAGTACTGCAGCTTGGCAAAGTTATGCACACGATTTAGAAGGATGGAAGAGTGGCAAGAAAACCCCCATGGTAAGAGATAGTATTAATATCCCGGGCAATTCATATGTGGTCCTAAGGTTTATAGCAAACCAACCGGGTAAATGGATATTTCATTGTCATGTAGAATGGCATATGTCTAAGAATCTAGGCTTTGTCATTAATGAAATTATGAACCCTGAAACGCCAGAAATATATCCCGCTGTTACTCCAAGCAAATTCAAAGTTCTGTTTATTTATGCACTAATAATGTGTGCTATAAACGGATTAATTTTTTACCTGGTTATGTGAATGCTCATCTTAGCGGACCAAATTATTGCTTATCTCCAGTGGGGTTATAGTCTTGCACTAGTCATTGAGTCAACCAAAATCTGGAGAAAATGGTTAGGGCTAGGGATTTAATGTCTAAGAAAACACGTAGAGAGACGCTGGTACATTTTTTTTTCCAAAGTTTAAGGGCAGCGCATATGCAAAACCCTAATTGGGCTTTTTTTTTTAATTTATTAATATTTTAATGTTTCAGGTGAATGTGTTAATTACACAAAACATTGATAGCTCTTTACCGTGACAATACCGAGTAACAAGGATATCTATAGGGTAGTTAAAGTGCTGTTTTGATCTAGACTCGATTAATAGCGTCTAAAGTTGGGGATTTGTTTGGTTAGCTTACTTTTTATTGGTAATAATCACTGCTTCTTTCCATTATTTCCATTCCTAGTTAAAAAAAACAACAGCGTCTTGAAGTATTTTGAAACCCAGAGGAGAGGAATACATTAATTTCACTAACTAACTTTCTGTGGCCTCTATACTGTGACCATATATTTCTATTACCAAGACATTGCTGGCTTGCGACTTAGTTTAAGTTGATATTATTGATCCCCACATTTTTGAAAAGCTCGAACTCAGACAGACCTTACTTACTTTTACAGTTAACACCTTTTATCTATAAGCCACTTTAGAGAGAAGAAATAGTGGATAATGGAATTGCCCTCAGTCAGTAGTACGACTAGTCTTTCTGACAACGCAGATTTGAGAAATTATTATGACCGACTGCTGTTTAAAAATAGCAGTGGTAAATCGTTAGCAGATTTGCCAAGCAAATTACATTCAGATATATCACACGATGGGGCTAATAAGGGTGTACAGAAGTTTAATAATTTTGATTTTATCAATGGGTTCAAGAATAAACTAAGTCTAACAAGTACTAGCAAAGACCCCCGAACGGACAATAAGAATAAGAAAGCTACTGTACTAAACAAACGACTTTTATCGAGGCCTCAGTATCCTCAGTTTCCACACGAAATCAAATTCAAAAGCTCATTTACGTCTAAGCCACAAAAGGATAATAATCAAGTCGATAAACCCTTGTTGTGGGGCTCTAAAGGTTATACAGCTCAAGAGCAGTCAATGCTACACACAAACAGCAAGTTTGGTACAGGAAACAACGATTATGGGACGAAATCT
This sequence comes from Sungouiozyma intestinalis, assembly GCA_003708845.3. Lineage (NCBI taxonomy): Eukaryota > Fungi > Ascomycota > Saccharomycetes > Saccharomycetales > Saccharomycetaceae > Sungouiozyma > Sungouiozyma intestinalis. Next base: position 139,766 of record PPOJ03000014.1, on the reverse strand, counting down.
TCCGACAATTACACTTACCTCAAGGATTTAAAACAAGGCCAACTTCAAGCCGGTATAGGTATTGACAGGAGACATTCATACATGCCGGATAAATTGATAGATAATTATTTGCCAAATTGGTCAACTGGAATGTCACCTGAGTCAAATTATTCTCAGTATAAGGCTGAGAAATATAATAGCCATAGCACAAAAGATATGTTAGCATCACGCCCACCAGATCATAACACGAGGGGACATTTCGATTTTGAAATCAGTACTGGCAGACGTATGACACAACCGATTCTAAACACAATGTATCAATCCTTCTCGACGCAAGAAAAATCTAACAACTTTAACCAAGATCATCCACCTGATTTCAAAGCATACAACTCCAAAAATGGCGAACAACCGCAGGCAGGACTGAATGATACTAGGCATAATCGTAGTTCTGTCACACGCAACCATCTAAGAAAACAGAAAAAGGGATTATCAGTAGATTACGGATTAGAACTATCTAATGGTTCTCAACTGAGCTCGTCTCAAGATTTACATGATCTGTATACATCGAGTGGAGTAAATTATTTTTCTAGCCGTACCGTTTATGACTTTATTGATTCCATTAAAAAACGTATTCTTACCATGAATTCCTCAGAAATGAAGGGCTCATCTCAGAAAAGCCAAAACTACACCGTTGGGCAGAGCATCAAATTTGAAACATTTTTAAATTTTCTAAAAGCGTGTAACGTTACTAATGGTTCCGAACCTCCAAGCCAACAATACTTGAACGAGTTGTCTAATGATAGCTTCAGCAAAAAATCATTCTCAGGAGCCAATGAGGCTGGAATCTCTATTGTACCGCATAAGGGGGAAATTCTTAATCAAACGAAACCAATGGTCCTTGTGGCTTTGAAGAATGGTAAACTGGAGCTCCTGTCTGCTTCCCACGACAAAAATCTATTATTGAAACGAGGGGATTTGGTTATTATTGACGGTGACCGCGGCAAAGATCTGGTATTAGTCGTGGAACCTCAAATTGAGCCGGACCTAGCTGTCTTTATCAATTTCTTAAAGAAAAAAGTTCATTTCGATTCCCTAATTACTTGTAAAAAACAACATTATCCCAACAGCCAGTTTATCAAATGCCTAATGAATTGCAAAGAAAACAGCAGCCATGAAAAATTGAATCCTAAGTTATACGATGTTATGGAGCTAACTCAATTAGTAATTCCATCGAAAGAGGTGCTAAGATTTGCTACACCCTTAGAAGTCACAACAAATTTACACCATAAATTTGAAGATGAATTAAATGCGTTGCACATCGCACAGTCCAAGTTGAGATCACTAAACGAAAATAATTCTACTATAAATCCTCATAACACTCAAAATGATCCAAAAACAACTTCAGAATCAGTGTTAAACATTAAGATCCTAAACGCAGAATTTCAGTTTGATAGGAAAAAACTGACTTTTTATTATATCTGTGAAGAGCGTAATGACTTCAGAGAGCTAATCAAAGAGTTGTTTAAGTTTTACAAGACAAGGATTTGGCTATGCGCAATTCCGAACAACTTACATATCGACGCCAAGTACTATGACGCTGGACAAAGGGAGTTAACCATCTTTCAACAAATAGTTAAAGATTCTAAATTCGACCAAAATACTGATGCAAGTGAAAAGTTGGACCCCAAGAAGACATTTTCCTGCCCGTCACTAAACACTATTGCATTAGACAACTTCCAGATTGGAGTGTATAAGGAATTGATGCTTGAACTGTTTTCCGACCAAAAGACCGCAGATTCGGTGAGTTAGTTCGTCCGTTGTTTACATTATCACCGGTCCAAGAACTCATGAGGTATACTCACGAAATCATAATCTACATACGTTAAATATTCTTATTTAGGTGATTAAACCGCCTACTTCCTTAGATAAATGTGTCTAGTTTCGATTCAAATGCGCATAGAGGGCTGCTGTAAACTGAAATTTCATGAAGATACGTGGTTCGCAAATGCATTTTATTTTAGACATAGATATAATGATATCTACAATTAACAATGAGAGGTAGCTTATCTGACCCAACAAGCAGCCACAATTCCGAATAGTCAATGGCTATACCAAAGAGTTGGACCGAATATTTTAAGGGATATTGGATATTCTATCTAGCTATCGTTACCTTTTCTTCGCTTTTCCTGTATTCTGAATATTTTGTGGTCCCTAGATGGAAAAATGTACAATTCAAACTGAAAACTGAGAGTATTAACAAGCCCTACGTTGAGAATGAGTGGATTGATGGGGTAGAGTGTATTTTGTTTAGTGCGATTGTCAGCATATTCGCTGTCAGCTGGTATTGTATATTTGATAATTGTACTTTAAAGAAAATCAAAGGTTCCTGGTCCAAGAAGAGACCTAAATGTTTAACAGAGAATTTGCACTTGCTACATCTTAGCCTGCTTTGTTTATGCTTAGTTTTCTCGTTAACAGGTGCACTTACAAATGTCTTCAAATTAGCTATTGGAAATTTAAGACCAGACTTTCTAAGTAGGTGTCAGCCAGATATCGATTCAATGCTGGATGATAATCTTTATTATGGGCTAAGTGTTTGTAAACAACAAGACCTGGCTGTCCTATATGAAGGGTTGAAAAGTACGCCTAGTGGCCATTCGAGTTTAATCACCGCAGGATTAGGCTACTTGTTCTATTGGCAATATAAATTTGTACGGGGCCACTTTTTGAGACATATTTGGTGTTTATGTTTGATTATAATCGTCATGATTTCGAGACTTTTGGATTATAGACATCATTGGTATGATGTACTGTCTGGGTTTGCCTTGGCGTGTTTGGCAATATGGGTTTGCTGGCATTCAGTTTTTTACAGAAAAAAGAAAGCCAAGGCAACTCTGCCTTTACCAGTGGCTATAGACTAATGATTAATGAAGAAGGTTGATTATATTATATTCGATATATAATATTTTCATAAATGATCCTTTCTTTTTGTGTATATTTTATAAACGCGGTTTTTTCCAATAGTATTGTTTATGTGTCTTCCTTGAAGACCTTATGCCTGCTCTACCGCCTTTCAAAGATGTGACAATATTTCTCCTACTGATATCTGTATCATTTTCAATATCATAATAGTATTCTTCTTCTAATGGGTTACCTACTGCGTCTTTCCCATGTCTTTTAATCACGCCAATGGCTTTAGCGCTGCTTAATATGTGCTTCAAATCTTTTTTGCTTAGATTAGCCACAGTAGTATTAACCTGATGTAATTTTGACAAAGGTATCTGCTGAACACTGGAAAATGCAAGGTAATTACAAATAACGTTTTCAACGTCATCACGGATTTTGACCAAGTTCTTACTGATTTCATATGGTGTGACGTCGTTGATTTTTGGTTTCTTATTTTTTTGTTGCAAGTCATTTTCATTTCCTTTCCTTTTCGGTAAGGGCTTTGTTGCTATTTGTGTAGCATTGGCAGATCCCTGCGCCATAATCATGTTGCCATTGGGGATTTTCGATTGCTTGGATAGGATTTTGGGTGACATCTTCAACCTCGAAGAGATAATTGTAGTTTGGATTTGTTTAACTCTCATTTTCATCCCGCTGATATACGGCAAAATTACTGTTTCATCTTTACTAACAATAAACTCTTGTAAATCAATGGATTCCATGGAGTCACCAGCTGTTGTAATCGAGTACACGGTACGGTTATTATTATCCTTTTCAGCAGCTACTGTACATTTCAAGGCACTTGGTAATATCAGTAATAGCCCATTCACTCCCTTGCACTCAACTTTAAGCTCCTTAGTTTTCATGATGAATGCTAGTGATATATGTTGCCTTGAGATGAATCGTAAATTGGGAAGTTCAATATCACAAACATCTTTTTTCCTCCCTAAGACCAGATAGCTATCCCTATTAGTGTTAATTTCAATATCAATGTTGCTAGGGATTGCTCTTATGTATTTATTCGAGTTCTCGATAATTTTACAATCTCTCTTTGTGGGAGATGAAGATGGAACTATTCCACTACTGGAAGATGCAAATGGAGTTGGATAACCTAACTTAAAGTGGTCATCTAAATGATCATAGGACCTTTTCAAGGATTGAGTAGGCGAGGAAGCTAGTTTCTCATAACTCACATCCTTCAAAGCAGTTGGTGACGAAGGTATAGAATTGTACATTTTCCGTAATTCACCTTTTCAATTGGGCCCTCAAGTAGCAGCTTTTGCCTTTTTCACTGAACTATACCAATCTCTTAAAGATATCAAGGAATAAAATTAATGTACCTTATACACTTTACCTCTAGTGACTGGATGGCGATAGAATTGGCATTGGCATTGCGATTGGTATAAAAGAAGCTTTCAAGATGTAAACAAACGCGAAACGAGAAACGCGAAACTATGACGCGTTCAAGTGAAGACAGTTTTGAGCAACATCCGTACATTATAGAGAACCCACGGAATCCAAAAAAAAAAGCTAAAAAGCCAAAAACAAATTCAAAGCAGAAAAAAACATATTTTGAAACCACTTATCCTAATTAGGTACAAATACTAGTCCAGAGCTCTCTTCCTCGTGCGACTCTTTAGATATTATAATGAAAGAGTTGAGTACTTTATAGTGAATACACACTATTTGGAAGACTGTATTTTGTTGCAAAGAGAGCAATCGAAAAAATATAGACAATCATGGGTAGTATGTACAGGAATCCAGTAACCTACGATATTAGTTTTGAGTTATCACAGCAGAGTTAGAGCGTTGGATAAGCGGGAAATGAACGTTTAAGGCATTGAATTGGAATTATTAGTCCTTTATACCATATTGAATTGTAAGATCACAACTATTTGCAATTTACTTTATTAAATATGATGAATTTATTATTTTTATTGATAGTGAATGATGATATCAAAATTGATATCCTCATTATGAGCTTTTCAAACTTCGATTAGTCTTTCTGACAAAGTATTATTGTACGATCCAATATCATGTTAACAAAACAGACTTCGAAATGAATAAAGTCTAATATTTCATTTCTAGCCCTTCCATTTACCGCTTTTATTTCTATCCAATTCGGAGTGAACATATCTCAAATACCAGTATTATTTTGAAATTGCTTACATTTACTAACGATATCATAAAATTATTATTTTATTATTTGATTAGAGGGTACTCCATCTTTCGGTAAACGTCACAACAAGACCCACACTTTGTGTAACAGATGTGGCCGTCGTTCTTTCCACGTCCAAAAGAAGACCTGTGCTGGTTGTGGTTACCCAGCTGCCAAGACTAGATCTTACAACTGGGGTGCTAAGGCCAAGAGAAGAACCACTACTGGTACCGGTAGAATGAGATACTTGAAGCACGTCTCCAGAAGATTCAAGAACGGTTTCAGAACTGGTACTGCTTCCAAAGCTCCTTCTGCTTAGAGAAATTGATGTATATATATAATATATAATATAATAAGAATAATTTCCATCATTGCAAAAAAAAAATTAGAACCTAGTCCTTCCACATTTTATACGCCCATGGCCATATAAAGAGCATCTGTATCCTCGATTGAATGAAAATTTTCTAAAATCGATTCCAGAATATATTTAGCCATTCTTTGATGAACTGATCCGTACTTGATTTGCATTATTTCAGACGTTCGCTCCTCTAATGCTTTTATCAGTTCTAGTTCAATATATTGGGGCATCTCATCGAATGCATCTTCGTAGTATAATTTTTGGTCTCGTATGCTTAGTTCATTTAACCTGTCTACCAATTGTCGGTGACCTCTTAATTCATTAGACGACCTAGTCGCGGGGTCCATTTCTGTGACTACAATCCTCCATAAAACCATCATCAGTTCCTTTTCAATATCCTTAACTGTGTCTTCGTTTAAATCAGTTTTGTGAGCCGACCATACTTTGTAGATGATTGTGACAGTATGCTCAATGACATTTAACTTCAAGCTTAGATTTGGAGAGTTTTGCCCAGTGTTTTTCACTATGAACTCCTCTTGTAACCTTGAGACTAATTTCGTTAATTGAATAAAAATGTCATTCCCACCTAATATGGTAAATTGGTCGTCATATAGTGAAAGCAAATTCTCAAACAATGTGATAATGGAATATTTTAACTTTAATAACCAGGCTTCAAACTCAAATGAGGCCTCACTTTTTTGTGACAACGAGTCGTCAGTTTTCAGTAGAACTTTAGGTGAAGATTGTAGAATTTTCGGATCAACAAGCTTATCAATAAGTGTACCAACCTTATTACTCCCCATATGACGTATCAGTCCGTAAATATCTTCGTAAGGATTACTGTGGAAACTGTTATTGTCCTTGGAATTCTCAACTTGACAACTTTTAATCTCTTTGCTTAGTATGTTAGCTAATCGAGTAACGCAATCCTTCCACGTTCTTAGCCATTCCGATAATACCTGCTTATTGTGGTATGCCAATGTCATTTGTAATTCAGAGACAATTAACATTATCGATATTGTATTGAATAGAACATTTAAGAGAGGTCTATGCGATCTATTTATTGCCAGGCGGAACACTTGATCCAGAACTTTGACCACCTTATTTACCTCGGATAACATGAATGAGGTTATCTCCTCAATGGGGCGTGACTGCACGATTCTTAGAGAAGATTCGAGTAAATCAAACGAGTAGAATACAATCATATAATTGATTAATTCGAATTGAAAGATCTGAGGTTCCATATCTGCATCAAAAGAATCATATTCAACTAAAGATTTCTTCAAAACATGCTGGTTTAGCTTAATCAAATCACAGGTGAAAAACAAAACATCTTTTAAAGCCAATATTGGTACCGCACTTGGTCTAAAATTGATAGATTGAAACATTAATGAAATGAGAAAAGGTATTGCTAGATTGGATTCTTCTTTGTCAAATGATATTTTTTTAATCAAGATGGCAATATGTTCTAGAACCAAATCAATTAGTTTATCCAATGGTAAACTCTGTTTACCACTATTCAAAAGATTTAGTAAACATTTACCGATAGATTGCTCTATTGGAATATTTAAAGCCTTGTAATGAAATGGTTTGGTGGATTTTAAACTGATTTGAGTCAGTATTTCCATAGTCGTTAATCTTGATCCAATCAACCTGTGACGAGTAATAGAGTCTGTGAAAAGGCTTCGATCATCTGGGACCACTCTAGCTACGTTCAATTGAACAACTGGTTTGATAGCTTCTTCCACTTTTCTTTTCTTTGCTGTTATCTCATCTCTAGATCGTGGAAGTACAACGTCTCTGGGATTCAACGAATCCCTTTTACTCTGATTCTTCCTGGCTTCAACCAGCATGAAGTTCTTTTCATCTTCTAGTTTAGTTGCTTGCAATGTTAGCTCTTCCAACTGCTCCTCATACTTCGATCGAACCTCATCAATCTGTTTTAAAGTCTTCAACCTCTCATTCCTTTTTTCTTCATTCAAATATTTCAAGTTGTCTCTTAAAATGCTGATCTCCCCTTGAGCCTTCAACAGTTCTTGCTCTAATTCATCGGTACGAGCCTTGATCGGCTGTGTAGCCGGTTGCTCTATGGTATTTTCTACCTGCGTGAATTTGGGTGGCCTGCTACTTAACTCCAATAAAAAGCTGTCATCCTCATCAGAGGACAATGATTGTTCGCCAGACATGTCGAAAAGAACAAGGCTCAATCACACCCGACAAAGCTGTATAATCTCACACGCCTATTTACTTGTGTTAGCAGATTTAGCAATGTGGCTATTAAGTGTGCCTTTTTGTCATTTTTATAGCGATGACCTTGGTGTTGGAAAAAGAAATCCTTGCTAAAACCGAAGGCCAATTACATAGTGCAACTCTTACAATGGTTCAGACTGAATCGTACCGATCGAGCAGAAAACAAGTCCAAGAGTACAATTGGATACCTGTTTTTGGTGGGACAATTTTACTTCTCCATGGGTTAGTCCTCAAAGTAAACCAATATTTCACGTTGCAACGGCATACCAACCCACTGCACTCTCTTTAGAAGACTGCACAGTCTCCTAGGCCAACCTCAGTAGCGTTAACAGCGACTGTAGGATAGTAACTGTCATTGGAACTCCAACTCGTTCATAGCGATTTTTCACTTGCGGTACAAATTTTTTCGTTTAGCCATTTGCTCATCGATTCCACTCTGTTAACAGTCCATCATCAGTAGAGTGTTTGTTGGTGTGAGGTTTTACTGTAGTCTGTCAATCGAGCGCGGCATAGTCATACTTTTATTATGGTAGAAGATTCGAAAGTGAGAGACGCCCAACGGACGAATGAGGACAAGGCGTTACCTGCGTCGCTAGTTCCAAAAGCACCACCTGTGCTAACGTCAAAGGATAAAATAACGAAACGGTTGATTGTTGTTCTGTCGATGGCGTCCTTAGAGACGTATAAGATTTCTTCGCACGGTCCCGGGGGCGATAAGTATGCGCTATTGAATTGCGATGACCACCAAGGCATCTTGAAGAAAATGGGTAGAGACATCAGTGAAGCAAGACCTGATATAACACATCAATGTCTGTTGACGCTTTTGGATTCTCCAATTAATAAAGCAGGAAAATTACAAGTATACATTCAAACCAGCAAAGGGATTTTGATCGAAGTCAACCCAACAGTCCGTATTCCAAGAACTTTCAAAAGATTCTCCGGGTTAATGGTCCAACTATTGCATAAGTTATCTATTCGTTCCGTAAACTCGGAAGAAAAATTATTGAAAGTGATTAAGAACCCAATAACTGAGCACTTGCCAACAAAATGTCGTAAAATCACTCTATCATTCGATTCACCAGTGATCAGAGTCCAGGATTATATCTCAAAGTTGGACTCAGACGAAAGTGTATGTGTCTTTGTTGGGGCTATGGCAAGAGGTAAGGATAACTTTGCGGATGAGTTCGTTGACGAGAAAGTTGGGCTGTCCAATTATCCTCTGTCAGCGTCGGTAGCTTGCTCCAAATTTTGCCACGGTGCAGAGGACGCTTGGGGCATATTGTAGATTTCGTGCTGCCATAAAAGATATATTAAAGAGATATAAGCAATCAAAACTTAACGTTATTCAATCGCACAACTCATGCTCTGGACATGTCAAAATGGGTTGTAAGTCACGTGCAAACAGCAAAGTTGTGACACCTTTGTTTCAGATGAGTTCCGTCTCTGCAAGAGATGTTAAGGGCTGGAGCGTATCTGTCTTTGAATGGATTGGAGGTACACTGCCTCAGTAGTCCACCTATATAACATTAGATGGATCTGAAAATGTGATGGAAAAGATTACTCTGTATCTTTGTCCTTTGGGATTTATATCTAAGAAGAAATCTCTTTATATACCATGGTGACACCCTATCTGGTATTCTCTGATCGGTTATCACAGGTATGGATTAACAAATATACATTAATTACAGTGCTAGCCACTGTAAAGCTCATTCTATTTTCACAATCATTATCGCATGCATTAGACACATCAAAATTCTATATCATATCAAACTGCTCATCAATAGACTCTGCGTACTCTAAAGTTGTAAACGAAGCTCCTGAATACTTGGAAATGATGGGGAACTATATGGTGAAAAAGTCTACCGAAGAAACCGTGAAAGCTACGCTAATAGTGTTGACAAGTTTGGTCTCTGTTGCAGAGAACGTTCTAACATTTATGATTGATTTTTACCTAGGTACTTACGCATGTTTACTCGTCAGTGCCATCGATGGAACAGTTGATATAGCTACTAATACCACAGAAAAATTGCTCATTGCAATAAATGGAACCGTGACTAATGCAGCTAAGGATATAGATACGGGACTAAACGATATTTCCAAAGTGATCAATAGTGTTATCAAAGCAAGCACAAAATTAGAAAGGCTTGTGATGGGAGATGACTCTAATTCTACTGTTGAAGAGAGTTTTAAATCTGTTAATCTAACCATTGATTCTTTAAACCACCTTTCTATTCCAGCTTCTATTAACGATAAATTGGAACAGTTTGCAGCTAAGACACCTGATTTTGATACAGTGAAAAACGATACCAAAAAATTGATTTCTGTTCCATTTAAGTTAGTCCAAAATGAAATCAAAAACGTGAATATATCTAAGATTTTAGATTCTTCCAAGTTACCATCAGCAGGAATCCCAACTAATGACCAAGTACAACCTGGAATTTGCACTTCTAATATTCCCGAGATCGAAGCATTATACGCACATATTATTAAAGACCTGAAGGCTATAACGATTATATTCATTGTCTTGCTCATATTTGCATCCTTATTGGTTCTTATCCCTACAACATGGAGTGAATATCGACTTTGGCAGAGGTTACAAAATCTTGAACAATTGTACCGTTCCAATGCAAAAGTATTGGAGCACGATGACACAAGCTCAGATTTGAAAACGCTAGATGATACCATTTCGTATTTTAACAATAGTAGTAATGAATTTGATATCATTGCCGCGTACCAACGGTGCTTCCATGCCACACAGACGAGATTAGCCAATATGATGGCTTCGTTGCTTTCGCTTGTGTCAAGGAACAAAACAGGCAAGGACGTACCCAAGATAAAATGGTTTAGTGCATATATAGCTTCTGACCGTGCGCTAACAATATTAGGTATTGGGCTTCTTGGGGTAATGACGTGTGTTATTCAATTCATTATCCTACACATTGTATCAAAGCAATTGCACTCTACAGGTTCCAATACCAATACACCACTCAACAATCTCTTCAATAGTACGCAGGTCAATTTGAAGCATGTGCTACATCAATGGACTAATGAGACGAATCAATATTTGAAAGCCACAGAGACTAATGTGAACCAAGAAATATTTGGATGGATTGATACTACAACGGTATCAGTAAACGGTACAGTGAATACAATGATCCAGGATATAGATAAGACCCTAGCCAAGTTATTCAATGGGACCTTGTTCTACAACCCGATGAAAACGGTTACCAAATGTGTTATCGAGGATAAGTTGTATACGATCGAAAAGGCTCTTACATGGGTACATGACAAGGCTAGTATAACAATCCCAGTAGTAAACGCTACAGAGATAGAGCTAGCATTCTCTAACTCTACAAACGCATCCAATAACAGTATGACGCCCGTAATATCTGCTTTCAAAAGTGATATACTCACCGGCCTAACTCGTATAGAGAAGACATATAAACATGCTACAAAAGTTGAGCTTATAATATCACTCTCACTGGTCGCTATATGGATAATACAAATCCCAATAGCATTGATCCTAGTGCAATGGAAGTAAGCGTCCATATATACATCTATACTCCACAGGCAAGTAACGAGTAACGATTTTTCGTTTAAAAGCGTTCGAGGCGTAGAACGGCTGTTGCGTACCTCATCGCTTATTTAATAGTCAAAAAACAGTAAAAAGTCAACAAAAGGATTTAATCAGTGCTTAGTACTCCATTTTGGATAGCGGTTTTTAACATAGCCTTCCTAGGTCTATTCACATTTTGGGCGTTTATTAACCTAACAGGTTGTTGTGATTGCATAGTGCCTGTCACTTAAGGAAACCAAAAAAGGGTAGCTTCTCTCAACCTACAAGTCTTAGACACTGGGAGTAATTGTCGCCCGTGACTCCATAATTTTCCAGTTTATACACGTAACATGAGACGACTGTTTTCTAACAGCAAGAATGAGGACACCGACGATGAGTTCGACGGTAAACGGAGCAGCTCTGGCTCCAATTGGAAGAACTATTTGGGTAATAGTGAACAAGACGCCTCTTCGGAGAACTTATCACCAGAATTAGTCCCTATTGTCACTTTATTATCTGCTCATGTTCATAGACGCTATCACGAGGGGATAATACTGATGCTGCATGACTTGAAGAATAACGGATCCACAGCAGAAAGAGTTTGGAAGGAAGTTTACGGTGTACTCATTGGTACTCAGCTTGCGTTGTGGGATGCATCCGAATTAGTGAAGGACCAGGACGAAGTCTCACTGAAGAATTCTGCTTCAAAGCCTACTTACATTAATTTTACTGATGCTAGTATTCAACCTATCGAGTCCCTAAGTGCCGTAAAGACTCCAAGTAATAAGAAAATGGAAAACTGTTTAGTCGTCTCTACCACATTGAAGAACCGGTTTTTCTTACAGTTTACCAATAGCAAGTCCTTCCACGAATGGAATACCGCTATAAGGCTTGCCATCTACGAATGTAGTTCTTTGCAGTTAGCTTATACAGGTGCTTTCTTGTCAAGTAGGGGTGCAAAACTGAGTGATATTAAAGTGATATTGGCGTCCACGAAATTTGACTACGCCGATTGGGTTAGTGTCAGATTTGGCACTGGGATGCCTTGGAAGAGGTGCTATGCTGTGATAACACAGAAAACGACTAATAAGAAGAAAAGCTCTTACGGAGAGATTAATTTCTACGAATCAGATAAAAAGATTAAAAAAAATCTGTCTATGATCACCATCTCGAACGCAAATGCCATATACGCGGTATACCCGTCATCTCCACAATTGATTGATACTTCTACCATAATTAAGTTGGAAGGTACTGTTTCTACAGGTGAAAACTCTACACCACAAACGACTAATTTGTTTATTATGCCCGAGAAACATCTAGCTGTTCAAGGTTATGATACAATTATTAGGTTTTTAATTCCTGCAATGAATGCCTTTAAGCTTTATGGTAGACCAACAAAACTGACTGCTAATAAGAATGATCCATTATCTCTGTTATTTGCCTTGCCCACACTACCACACCTATATTATTTGAGTGTCGAGGACCTGCTGTCTACTGTCAATCCTACCTACAGCACTAAATGGTCTGATGTTGAGTGGAAGGACCACATAAAGTCAGTGTTAGAAAAAAAAGTGGCGACAGGCTACTCTGGTTGTGGCTCGACTTCAGACTTACAAAATAAAGTGAAAAGTCCTGTCCTGGAACCTACAGACCTATTTACAGGTAACCCCAGCCCCAAAGGTTTAAGGAGACTTTCTGGAAATCATTCCACAAAACTACAAAATGTTAGTAACAGCTCCGTTTCTAAAATAAGCCCCAGTAGTTTGGAATCCAGGTTCCAAAATCCTTTGTCTAGTGGACCAACAACTCCGACGACTGCTAAGAGTCCGATTACAGCTATTCCACCAATCGATTTGAAGTACGATACTACACCTGAGGAATCAATAACTGAAGAAAAAAATGGCTATCTGCAGAACAACAAGACTTCACCCCTTCCCAAAGTTCGAGACAAGCAAGATAACATTATTTTATCCACTGGAAATACTACCCCTCGAAGTGGCAATATGGTATCATCTGAAGATGTTTATTATGTAGAAAAGCGGTCTGCCGCAAATGAAAGGAATGCAGGCACACTGCACAACAGTCAAATGGATAACAAGAAGTTATTGGAGGAGGAGATGAGACGTACGCGGCAAGATGTGAAGGGACCACATATTGATAAACGTCAATACACTAACAAAGAGAATCTTTACCATTTTAATGATACTAACAACAGGAACTATCAATATCTTGGAGATTCTGCCAGTGGTACAGCCCGCGAGCCATTTCAACCAGTAAAATCTCAGAATTTCACTAGCAGATCTGGAGTTGCAAATGGAGAAAGTGCGGAAGCTACTATGAACTATGTTGATAAACCACCATATGTACAGCAGAAAACGGACACCAATAAGGGCGTTCCTGCTGCGAGCTATTCTCGATCACAAGTGAATAAGCAGGTGGATGTCTTTGATCCGGACTTTTTAGAAAGAAACCAAATGTTGGAGTTAGAGGCAGAAATGTCAGCAACCTCTCTGAAAACAACTACGAAGAAGGCTAGTTCCCCACCGTACCCAGCTGATGATTCCTTCGTTCCACATCACAAACCCAGAGATGACTACCATATCAAACAACCTCAGCCAGAAGTAAACAAGGGTACCATGCCGGCACAAGGACCGTACCAAGGTGCAAACTCAAATGGTTATTATCATGATGCAAAGCACACTATCAAAGAACAGACTCCTTCTTCAAACAATTTCAATCAAAATATCAATACACAGAGCATGAAGAATCCAATGGTCCTTCCTCAATTACCCAAGGGTAAAAATTATCCTGCTTTGAATGCCCGTGTTGATCAGCAGTTTAATATACCACAGGATAAATATACTCTTTCAGGATATGGAAGAGGAAAAAACGTTGGTCAGCCTCAACCTATGACCATGAGTCCTGCCTTCCCTGGTGAGACTAGCGACAACAACAGACCTCAGGAATACGCTCAAGGGCAGAAATCTAACCGGCATCGCCCTGCACCGCCAAGTGTTAAACCTAATCAACCAATGCAAAATTCACCCTATGACAATAACCAAGGACAATATACTGGGCAGCACCAAGTAAATTACGAACAATATACACCCAAGTCACATGCCCCACCAGTGCATAATAATCAAGAACAATACACTGCTCATCACCAGGGCTCGTACGCAGCACATCCTCAAGCACAGTATCCCGTACAACATCAAGGTGCGTATCGAAATTATAACCAGGGCATGAACCAACAATACTATAACGGAGTCCCTCAGCACAGAGCACCAATCCAGCCGCAACATTACAACCAAATGCCAATGAACCGGCAACAACACCAGTATGGAGCTCCTCCTGGTAACATGCACGCACAACAGCAACCGGGGTCTAGACAACCGCCAAGGAACGGTTTCCCAACTCAACCTTCAAACAAACCTTATGGACAATACCCACCGCCACAACAGTATCCTTACCCATGATTCCAACAGCTTATAGCCCAATTGCCATTTGGAACAACCAAGCATCGCTAATGGCCACAGTGCCTATGGCGATGGCACTACTGATCATTAGGGCTAAAACCTTCAAAATTAGGTCTCACTATCGATATCACGTGTCAAATGTGGCGCGCCGCCGCACAAAAGCTCCGCAGCGCGCCACAACACAAAAACATATGTTTGAAAGCGGAAATTTTGATGGGCTTGCACGGACACTTCTGTGTGGAGGGAATTGAACTTCCACAGTTTTAAGTCACGGTCACGTGTTTTGCATACTGGGAGGGCTTCAAGGTGCCATGCCAAGGCACGAGTGACCCCAGATGAGTAGGGTGGGTCTCTATATAAGAGCGAGTTAGCGTGTTAGATGGTTTGACACTTGAAGTGAGAACCTTGCGCTGTAGCGAGATATATATTTGGTTTGCACCTGTTGACGATGTCGCAAGTATTAAAACCACAGTCTTTACGAGAGATTCCCTTAGAAGAAGTTCAGGCTACGAACCCGTACGCTAAGCTTGTTCAGGATCAATGTGTTGTAGAGATCCCTGAGCTGGTGTTAGAGTCTGGTGTGTGTATTAAGAATTTCCCTATTGCTTACAAGACATGGGGCCATTTGAATGCGGCGGGTGATAATGTCCTTGTCATCTGCCATGCGCTGACCGGTTCCTCGGATGTGGCGGATTGGTGGGGCCCGCTGCTGGGTGACGGCCTTGCCTTTGATCCATCTCGTTTCTTAGTCGTGTGTTTGAACTCGATGGGTTCGCCGTACGGTTCGTTTTCGCCCTTGTCGATAAATAACGATACCGGTGAGCGGTATGGCCCCGAATTCCCACTGTGTACGGTGAGAGATGATGTAAGGGCTCACAGGATTGTCCTTGACCACCTTGGTGTGAAACGTATCGCATGTGTCATTGGTGGTTCTATGGGTGGGATGTTGGCGCTAGAATGGAGTGCCATGTATGGAGCCGACTATGTCCAAAACCTTGTCGCATTGGCAACATCTGCAAGACACTCTGCGTGGTGCATCTCGTGGTCCGAGGCTCAGAGACAGTCGATTTACTCTGATCCAAATTACTTGGATGGGTATTATTCGCTCGATTTACCTCCTTCCACGGGACTCTCTGCCGCAAGAATGTCTGCTCTATTGACTTACAGGTCAAGGAATAGTTTCGAGAAGAAATTCGCCAGAAGGACCCCTACCAGTGAGCAACAGACAAAGTCTCATCGGGCACAGGTTGTAAAACCTGCTATCAACACTTTGGGTGAACAATCTTTGCACATACACAACGACGGCCATAGATCGGCTAGACCTGGCACCTCTAGGACCAGCGTCTCTAGTGACTCGTCAGCAGAGTCCATACAGAGTGTTTCATCTGCTACGTCGATTAACTCTGCGGTGGTAGGTGATGTGAAGGATAGTCGACCTGCGCAGACATATTTCTCAGCACAGAGTTATCTGCGCTACCAAGGTACAAAATTCGTCAGCAGGTTTGACGCAAATTGTTACATCGCCATTACGCGAAAGCTAGATACTCATGACTTGGCAAGAGACCGGATACAATGCGACGAGGACTTACAACAGGTGTTACACTCAATAGAACAGCCCTCGCTCATAATTGGCGTCAGCTCAGACGGTCTCTTTACGTACTCAGAACAAGAGTTTTTAGCAGAGAATATCCCAAACAGCAAATTATTTGAAATCGAGTCTCCTGAGGGCCATGATGCCTTCTTGCTAGAGTTCCAATTCATCAATGACCTCATATTAAAATTCTTGAATCAAAATGTTCCATCAATAATGTCAAGCACACCACAACCATGGCAGAACTCCTGTCTCACCGGTACCCAGGGGAAAGAATCCTTATTTGGTGAGGCTGAAGACGTGACTAATTGGTAAGTACTAGGAATGATTCCGTATGGGATGGCGGAAGGAGAGAAACTGTCCAGTTTAATGACAGATAAAAAGTTTACATCAGATATAATTTTACATACAATACATTTCCATGATTGAACTAGCTGTATACATGCCCATACGGCGTGCTATTCTTTGTGCCTTACACATCGATGGTTTAAAGGTCCCCGGAAAGTCATTACCTGCTTATATAAGCTGTTAGTGAAAAAACGATGATGCCCGATATAATTGAAAGCTTTCTCATTACATTGCTCCCTTTAATAGAGTCTAGTTTTCAACCAGATCTCAAGGCAGCAGGTACCCCTGATACTTGGCTTATTTCTCAATAAGCTATAAGCCACTTTGTGAAGATCGTTTTCGTTCCTACACTAGGTAGATGGTCCACAGTCAGAGAATTTAGCAATACAAACGTTTATCCAAATGACTACTTACGATAAACAATCGTTAGAAGACAACGTAAGTGGCTTCTCTTCTGGACCTGCCTTACAAGGAGTCGCATCTACGATGTCAGATTCCTCAGGGACTGTCGAGTCAGCAAAGATTTCTACCAGCAACGAATCATCCGGGCAGCGTCTGCCATTTTACCAGCGATTTCCGGTGCCGGGGAAAGGGATATACCTGGATTTGCAAGATAGACTGCCGTACTATTGGCAAGACTGGACCGATTCATGGGACTATAGAGTCATTCCAGCTTTGATCGAAACCTATTTTAACAACTTATTACCTGCCATAGCATTTGCTCAAGATATGTTCGATAGAACGGATAATTCATACGGTGTCAATGAGATATTGTTGTCTAGTGCCATGGGCGGGATCGTGTTTGGAATCCTAGCTGGGCAACCGTTGTGCATAGTAGGCGTGACCGGACCGATAGCTATCTTCCATTATACTGTGTACGAGATCATAAAGCCCTTGAACACGAACTATTTTGGGTTTCTATTTTGGGTTTGCCTATGGGCATTCATTTTACATATCTTGATAGCAGTGTTGAATTTGGTGTACCTGTTGCAATACGTCTCCACGTATGCTTGTGATATATTTGGACTCTTCATCAATATCGTTTATATCGAGAAGGGGATTCAAATCTTGATCAGACAATTCCATTACTCTGGTGGGAGCAAAGATACAAATTCTCCCACTGCTGTAGCTAATTTATCAGGTGGGTTTGCTAGCATTGTAGTTGCACTCGTAATGATGATATTTGGAGTTACATTTAAACAATTCCACAGAACTCCATTTTTCACTCACAAGATTCGTACATGTATATCTGACTACGCTACTGCACTATCCGTGCTATTTTGGTCCTCTTTCATCCATTTTGGCGGTTACTTGAATGATATCAAATTTGAAAAATTACCAATCACTAAATCTTATTTCCCAACCTCTGGTGTTGGCAGAGATAGGTCTACATGGTTAGCATACAGCAAAATCTCTACCAAGGACATCTTTATAGCCTTACCGTTTGGGATTATTTTAACCATCCTATTTTATTTCGACCACAACGTGTCCTCACTAATGGCCCAAAGACACCAATACAAACTGAAAAAACCATCATCTTTTCATTACGATTTTGCTTTATTGGGCATAACCACCTGTGTAGCTGGGGTACTGGGGATACCAGCACCTAATGGCTTGATCCCACAAGCACCATTGCATACAGAGTCCCTACTAGTGTTAAACTCTAAACAGCAAGTGGTTCGTTGCGTGGAACAACGCTTTACCAACACCGTACAAGGGTTCATGATGCTAGCAACCATGACAAGACCTCTTCTGGTATGCTTGGGACAGATCCCACAAGCTGTCCTATCGGGATTATTTTTCATAATGGGGATCCAAGGATTAATCGATAATGTCATAATTGCCAGGATCATCTGGCTTTTCACTGATCCTAAAAAGAGAAACCCAGATAGCTCTCTATCGATGGTATCAACAAGGTCGTTGCTAATTTTCCTAGCATTCAGCCTGATTGGGTTTGCAGGAGAATTCGCTATCACGAACACAATTGCAGCTATTGGGTTCCCAATAATTCTGCTGCTCTCAGTCCTGGTTTGCTTCTTATTTCCTTACATTTTCACAAAGGAAGAGCTTGACATTCTCGATCCACCTGTTGCTCAAAGATTTACAATCAAGAATTTACTGTTAGAGAACTTAAACCCCAAGAGGACGGATATCTCAGATGTGGAGTCTGGTGAGTCTTCGTGATCAAAAGAAAAATAATATTAATATTCCATAGTTGTTCCAAAATTCAGGTTCTAATATATAGCACACCTGTAGTTTAATCACTAATCTCTCTCAAGCTACCTTCTTGAACCACTTCCTGGCATGGCAATGCACTCACTACGTAACGAGGAAGAGCATACAACGACATGTCATCATATACGCTAATAAGTTCTAATGACGATGTTGAGAGACGCGTCACTTTACGTGTCACCCAGGTAGAAGAGTTGTTCGAGTGAAGAGGTGGATACGACCCGGATATTAAGCTGTAAGGTCCTTCTGCCCGACTTCCGCATATCTATGGATGATATATACGATTCAAAGAAGATTCTAAAGGCGAGAATAGCCCTTTTGGCTACGGCCATCGGTGGGCCAGACCACACATCTAGCATTGATCCACCGCCTTATAAGCTAGGAGACGACTGTTTAGCATGTCTAAAGGACTTGAAAAGGTGGTTTAAATTAGTGGATGATCGCCAAAACAGTTGGGATGTCGCTATGGCTGTGGCAGAGTACCGAATCCTTTTAGATGACATTATCCCAATAATGATCGATTGGGAAAATAAGAGTAAACTAGCTTCAAAACTAGCTAGGAAGGCCAATAAAGACACCGATGTGGTTTCTATGCCGCGTAATAAGGCGTACTTGGATAAAATTGTTATTCATTGCTTGCAATTGCTAGTGCTAATGACATGGCCTTTGATAATTACTGATGATTCTACTCAAAACCAAGTGGACAATTACAGCGAATTGAAGAAACACCAGTTGATATACAAGAAGGCAATTCTTTCTACTGAAAATGGGAAAGTTGTTAAAGCTGTCGTGAGAATCGCATTGGGAGTGGTAAAATTAGAGAAATTACAAAGAACCGCTAGGGATAATATGATCTTGAAATTAACAATCAATTTCCTCCGAAATCTGACTGCCATAGAACCAGGAGAGCTGATGATTACTAAATTGAATAAAAACAATGCAAAGGGGTTATCGAATGTAAATACTTTACCGCCAAGTGTCTCAATGGATGATATATCATTAAATTTGGTCATTATTTGTTTTGGTCACAACAAAGTTTTTGATTTGATTCTCACTTTGGCTAGTTCCTTAAAGAGTGAATTTGATGAAGAATTTTTAAATATCCCATTGATGGAGACTATTTTCTTGCTAACCAAGGATGTCAACCAAAAACATTTATTCCAATTACCCAAAGAGAATTCTACAGTGAATTCTGGTGAAACCACTAAGGGGCCAACGAATGTCAACTCTGAATTACAAGGATTATTGAAAAAAGAATCTCAGTTGAAAAGAAACTTAATCAAAAGCTTATCTTCTAGACATTCCACATTTGGATCCATGCTTTCTATAGTAACCCCAGATAATGGTAGATTGACTGTGTCGGGAGCTCAAAATTTACTAAATGATGGCAATGCATTGGCAAAATTAGATCGCAGCAAGAAGTGGAACAAGAGAACCATCCCAACAAGAGACGATTTCATAGAAGAAGGATTACCCAACAGTTTACTAAGATCTGGATCAGAGATATCCATTTTACAAGAGAGAAGCAGAGCGTCATTGAAGACATTTGTAGATGATTTCATCGATTCTGGGTTTAATATTCTAATACGAAGTGTGACTAACCATTTTATCACAGAAGAAGATAAACTATCTAAATTGGATAGAGTCGAATACTTACTTTTCTTTGCCTGGTTTATAAATTACCAATGCAGAAGGAAACATATTGAGAAAACAGACCTGTCTGTCATTTCGGAATGTCTTCGAGAAGTGACTTTTATCACAGTTCTGAATCTTCTCAGAACTTCGGTTGAAAATCGTAGTTGGTCATTGATCCATGCAGGTATGATAGCGTTTTTTGAATTTTTAACATTAGTTACTCGAGAGACAGAGGAATTTGATGACAGTGATATTGATTTAGTCATCGAAAGGCTATTTAGCGACAACAGGATCCAGTTATTGGCTAGTCTGCCGAAGACAGCTATGAAACATTCTCCATCCTATATGAGGAGCTGCATATATCTTTCCAACCGAGTACTGAAAGTGCTGGAGCAATATTCTGACCACAGTAAGACATTGCTAGTTTCTAACAGAACCAAGAGAGATTCACGGAAAAAAATTAACCTGAATAAAGAAGATATTGAACAACTTATGGAGGAAGATGATCTTGACCGTGATGAAGCCGTCGATGTTTTAACTTCTTCTAGAAGAAGAGTGGAAGTTAATTTTGCAAAAGTTCAGAATAATTACATGAATGACCTAACCATTGACACTTATTTGAATTATTTACAAAGATTCAAAGAACTGAATGAAAAGGATATTCTTCAGGTGTTCAAGTTTCTCCATAGAGTATTTGTCAAAGCTAAGGAGGAAACTTTTCTATACAGAATTGATTTCATTATATTACTAAAGGAAATGCTTTCTAATGAAGGGCTTTCCAGAACTTCTAACGCAAGAAAGATTGTCAGTAATTTCTCAGACATATACCTTCATTCCTTGAAGAAAAAACTGAAAACATCCCCGGCTTGGTATGTCGGCGTGCTTTTCCCCTCTCTACACGATAGTACCGTAGGGTATTATCAAAGGTATGGTGAGACTAGAGCTGTGAAAGACATACATCGTTTTGGTGTAGCTCCTAGCTCTGTTAAAGAAATGGAAGGATCAGACAGTTTACCTCACTCTGCTTTAGTTGAGTGGAAAGTAGGTATTCTAGTTTCCACTCTTATTGACAGAAGTCAAATAGATATTTTGGATGAACTAGTTACACATTTAACAAAAACAATAGATGAGTTCAAATCCTGGTTAGCAATGGAATCAAGAGACTTAGAAGTTTTGGATTATCCAAAATCTGTTTTAACCTTAAGTGATCCTCTCGGCAATCCTTTACTTCTTGATAGGACGTTTAGAGCATTGCTACAAGAAATTGGTTACAAACTTCCTTCAAGAGACGACGAACCTTGCTTTTTACCAGGGAACAGCAATATCTCGAAACTCGAAGAAATCTTATATCTTATCAAGAAATTCCAGGTCACTGCTTTTCAAACACCAAATGGAAAACCAGCTTCGTACTATTTGGTCAAAAGCACAGCTGACCAAATAGAAAACTGGGACCCAAATAGCGATGACAATGAAAATGATTTTATAGTAGATGCCGGTGCATCAGATCAAGACGGTTACGGGGATGAAAATTACTTCAAGGACTTAGATATGTCGCACAGATCTAATGATAGTTACTCTACATCATTGCAGAAAGGCCTGGCTTCAAAGAAAAGAAAGTTGAAATCCAAGAAACTCTCAGGTAAAAAACGTAGAAGAGGTGTTTCAGAGTCCAAAGATGCGCCGACAGAGAGAGCCGTTTTTAGTAAGGAGTATATTAGTGACTCTGAAGACGAGAATGAACTGTTTGACGACGAAATATTCTTTCAGAATGAAATGTTCATGAGGCATTTGTTAGATAATAATTCTGGAAACCTATCTGATAAACAATTCTCATTGTTTTCAAAGTTTGCAAATGAGAGACTGGCATATAAGGGACAAGTTACCAATGATTATAGCGAATTATTTAATGGTCCAATTCCGGACATTGCAGCATTGAACTTAAAGAATCACAATGAGAAGGCCCCTGACCAAACGTTACTTCTGTTAAGTAACCAAAGAGAAGAAGAATATCAAAAGAATTTAAAGGACAGTTCTAGTTCTTCTTCTTCTTCTTCTTCAGAAACTGAAGTAGGAATTTCTTATACACCTGCACCGCAAGCATCTAAAGACGTCCCTCCAAACCGTGAGTCGTCTTTAGATGAAGCAAATGAAAGTGATTCCGATGCAGATACTCAAATCCCAGCATCGACAATGGTTGCTAACAGTGAACATAGTCACTCTTTGAAAGACAAAACTACCGGATCGATGAATTCTGAAGATGAAGAAGAAAGTCTGCATACTTCTAAGAGATCGACCAAAAGAAATAAATTCGAGTTATCTGACGATGATTGATGTTTACTCTCTCGAGTATTTAATATATGAAATACGTAATGATATATTCCTGAAGTATTACAGACCAAACTATCTCTAATTTGCATTTTATTTTTACACATGTCGCCTTGTATTACACTAGCTATCTTGTGAAGGCTTTGCTACGTCTGATTCAAGTACTTTCTTTTCACTATTTGTAGCCGTTGTCTCAGCACTAGCGTAGTCACCTATTATATTAATACTATCATCATACTGGTCAATACTTTCAAATAATTTATCATCTGCAGCGCTATCATCAACATCGGCAGGCTGTGTTGCTAAGTCTACGTTCTCTTCCGGAATTACAGACGTCCCAGGTTCCAGTTTCTCAATCTTAGGTTCAGAATGCTTACTCTCCACTTCTTGAAACTCATTTTCTAGTTCACTAGCGTTGGTAGCTTCTTCTTGGTGCGTAATGTCAACCGCTTCTTCTTGCGGTGAGACCTCAACAGAAGCTTCTGACTGAGCAGGTGTCTCAACTTGGCTGGGACTAGCAAGAGGAGCCAGTTTATAGCTCAACGAATCATCTACAGACCATATGCCAATGTGGGCCCAATAGAACATAGAGCGCAGCTTACATAAATGTAACCATGCTCTTTGTATATTTGTTCCTGGAAGGTCTAGGTTGGAATCAAAAATTGCTGTATCAGCTTCAACTTTTGAACTTTTTGAAGAAGAGCTAGATATGCCAAGAGATGATATAATACTCTTTCTTTTTCCCTTATTGTTAGACCCAAATGACAGAAGTTCTGGTCTAATGATGGGTGGTGTTTTAAGAAGTCCCTTATTGATGCTCTTTAAAGTAACTTTCTCCAGATTCCAAGTGTTTAGCTTCAATGATCTTAAAAACGCAAATATCTCACAAGCTTGTCTAACTTTAACCACACACCAGTAGCATAAGGGATATGAATTGGTGATATACATATTCCCATCTTCGCCTTTATTTTGAGTCTTTAGCATATACATTCTTGCGTGTTCAATTTTATCAGCTCTAGCTTCTCCACACAAAGAGCACGGTTCCTTAACTGCAACAGGTGGAGAATCTGCCGGAAAATTAAATAATTTGGGATCGTTTTCACTAAACTTTCCACCTCCAACAAGTTGAAAATCATCATATCCCATCTTATAAGTTTCATTTACGCCGCTGATAGGTTCTACAACAACCAACCCTTCCAACATCAACGTTATTAACGCTTTTTTAGACAACCAACCTACACCTGGTGCGCTGTCAATCTTCAATAGAGGTTGAATCTCGTCATTGATCAATCTTTTAAGAAATTTGGAATCACTAGACGTTTCTTTCAAAGTATTATATTTGGGTAACACTGCAATGAGTTTTAGAAATTCAGTATACAGTGGTAGGTCGTATCGGATCGTGGAAAATTTCGGAGAGTAAAGTATGGGACTCACTATCGGCAGAGACATTCCAGAGGAGACCTTTTTGATTGAAGGAAATGAATGCAAGTCAACGTTATTGTGAGAGGCTGGATTGGTGTTACCATTAACTATCTCGGATTGACTACTGTTAGTATCCAAGTCTAAATCAGATATAACTTTCTTCAAATTTTTCAACTGTAAATTCAAGGTATCCAATAATAGATCCTTTTCTTGTAGTTGTTCTATTAGTTTATGGTTTAAAGTTTCAATTTTATGTTTCTCTTTCCTGGCATCCGCCACCATAGTATTAGCTTCCGAAAATAAAGATTCAGATAGATCCTCAATCTCTTGACTTAGCTTGCTTACCTCCTCCTGGGCCGAGTTTCGGAGTTCAGCTTCCCTGTTGAGTTTGGATCTAAGGTCCTTAATTGTGTTGTCCTTATTTGATAATTGGGTCATCAGGTTGGTATTTGTTGACTCTAACTCTGACGCAGCGTCCGATCTCTGTTGTAACGAAGCAACCTGCTTGTTTGCCGCCTGCAGTTGCTTCTCTAAGTTCGACTGCTTCTCAATACTCTCCATCAACTGCGTGGACATCGTAGCCACCTGAAGCGAAATTCGCTCAGTTTCATCTGAGATTCCGGGCATCTAATAGTCACCTAGTTGTTCAACACTTAGCAGTCTTCTACTAGTTTATCCAGACACAGTCCGTATTGTTTAGCGAAATATGATGGGCTATTCCACTTATAAATATGTAGTGCTGTGTATTGGTAATTAATCGTATTTTAGTCGTTAATTATAAGTGTAGTACTTAAAGAACAAAAGGCCTTTAGCGAAACACAGGACATGTGTTCAAGAACCAGTCGAGCTACAAATGCTAGTGCTATACTCTATAAATATTATATATATATATTAGAATAGTGGATTTATGTCTTACTGTGTGGCCATTGTCCATGATTAGATTCGATTTAATCATTTTCTGTAATTATTGTTGAGTTCGTCGTGTCAACAGGAAGCGTGCTATCTTCAGTAACTCTTGAGTGTTCTTCTACAATGGTAGTCAAATCAGATTGTTCATGTTCAAGTGTAGACGTGCTATTGACAAAGCTGCCGTTTTCTGCGTCGTGTTCACTTTTCGGGTCGTTTTCACTTTCCTCACTGTCTACAAATTTCAACACATTACTAGTGGGCGAACTATTATCCGGATTTGTCTTACGTCTTCTTGCACGCAATTTTTCTTTATGTTCCTCCAAGGATGCACTTTTCTTGCCTGGTGAAAGAGATCCGCGAAGTTCCATCAACAAATTTTTTGCCCTGTCGCCAACGGGGTCCTGGCTTTCTTGCGAAAAGCTTAGAGGAGAAGATTGCGCTGGAGTAGGTGAAGAAATATCATTGTCGTAAGGCTCTCCAGTCAGTTTTGTTACTGGTGAAAAGACGATAGAATCATCTTCTGTCTCTAGATCAACGGAGGCATCGCTGTTTAATCCTTTGTCAATATTCAATTTCTTCCTTGCCATAGCCCTCTTTCTAGCAGAAGCTGGGTCTGTTTTAGAGTTACCGGCGTTTTTCAATTGTTCTAATAATTTATCCATTACATCACGCCTGTCTCCCCTTTCGTCATCCTCTTCATCTCCACCCTCAGTGTGGCGTCGAGCATTTTCCTCGTTTTTCACTTGTTGACTCTCCAGTAATTTCTTCTGCTGTTCATACAGTCTTTCTTCTTCTTCAACCTTCATATTTTGAGATTGCGCTTTCTTATATTCATGTATGAAATCAGCAAATTTTTGGAAGAAAGAATTCTTAGCAAACTTGTCGTTAGTGTCTTCACCATATTTCTGCATTAAGTTACTGAATTCCAACATGGTTAACTTGACCTCATCCTCTAGCAACTCTCCCTTCTTCTTAGCATCAGGAAGTGTAGGTAAGACCCTCACCAAAACTCTATCCAATGGGTGGAACTTTGATGAGTCGCTTAAATTACCAATCTCGATAGATTTTTCAACGTTTGCAATCGACTGCGTAAACTCACGACAGTCATTTACCAGTTGCTCAATAGAAATCTTAACCACTTCTAATATAGGTGCCAACTCTTCCAAGAAATTGTTTATCTCTGGATAGTTCGTTCTAATGATTTTTTCGACATAATTTAAGAAAGTCATGCTATTAGTCGTATCTTTGATAAATGTTAGTCTCTGCAAAGTTGTTAACTTGAACCCCTGGGCTTGTTTTGAGGTGTCATTCATGTAGTTCCCGACAGCCAAGATAACATTCAAAGCGTTAGGAAGATGTTCTGAATCTTGTAAGGAGCTGACGGCACGGTCAACCTTTCTTACTTTATTTAACAACTCGTTATAATCCTTCTCATAAGTGGAAACAACAGTAATAGCTCTCATTCGGGAACCCCAGTACGGTTGTAAGTTTACCATTAATTGTAAATATATTTGATCTGCCCTCTGTAGTTCATTAATGTCTTTTTCTGGTAATTTAGCATCTTTTATATCTTTCACACCTTCCCAATCAACTGTATAAGGTGCAAAATTCCTTGCTGAATTCACAGACACCTCCACAATCTCTGGTTTAGATAAAAATTCAACTACACTAGGAGTATTGATAATATCTTTGTCACATTTAAGAATTTTTTGCACAAGATCCTGCACTGGGAGATTGGCATACATGTGCAGATTGATACCGAATTGTTGGGAAATGTCCCTAGAAAGAAATGTTATCTTATTCAAATCCTCTTTCTTCCTGGATGCCAAAGATTTGATCTCTCTAGCAGCAAATGCTCGTTCTAATTCTGCCAATACCCCCTTTTCGTATAAATCATCAGCAAAATGTTCTGCTTTATTTGTATTCCAAATGGAGTCGTTCGTAGTTTCTAGTTTCTCCCAATGTAGCTGCTTCAATTTCTTAGATGGCCGAGGATAATTTTCGAATAAGGATGGTGATTGTGGTAACAACGGAGAACCAATAACAACATTTTTTTTCATGTCTAATAATGGTGGAGCATTAGGTATTGGGGCACCTTGACTGTTTCCAGTTATTTCAGCCAAGAAAGGTGCCATTGGTGGAGGTGCTGGTAAATTGGAACCAGACGAATTCTCTGTGAAGAAATCAGGAGGTGGAGGAGGAGGTGGTGGTGGAGGAGGGGGCACAGATCCACCACTCTCTTTGATAGTAGACTCCTCCATTAACATTGGTGGAAGAGGTGGTGGTGGAGGAGGAAGAGGTGGAGCTGATTGTGATGCATCATCTACAGAAGAGGATTCCTGTTCATTTCTGGTATCATTGTTATAGATGCTTTCCTTTACCAATTCTGATGTAGTTTCCTTTCCTGGGATCTTCTCTGTTTCAACAACAGGAACAGGAACCTCCGGCACTATATCAATTTTCTTAGAAAGTTCTTGCAAGTATGGAGCATAGGTGGACGTTCTTCTCATGCGGCTTAAAAATGATTTTTCGGTGTCTGAAACTGAGCGAGTTACAGGAGAAGTGGTTTGTTTACCTGTTCCGTATTTCTTATTGAGGGCATCCAAAAATGAACCAGAACCGTTAGATTTAGCAGAATACTGGCTCTGGACTTCTGATGCATGTGGGGAATATACATCTTCTTCCTGGTCATCAGAGCTCTCAGATGTATCACTCGATTCACTTGAAGAAGAGGTTTCCTTTGAAGTATTTTCCTGTTGGTTTAGTTTAGCTTGTGCCTTATAAAGCTCCTCTGTTAATCTAGCGATCTCATCTAGTTTACTCTGGTAGGTTTTAGGATCCAAACTAGAGTAGCTATCATCGTTAGATTTTTCTTGTTCGAAAGAATCAGCCAATCCTTCTAGATCAAAATTGATATCCAACCCCTTGTACAAAGATTCTAGTTCCTTCAATCTTTGCAAAGCTTTTAGTCTTTTCTGTGCAAACAATTCATTAACTCTTTCTTCTACATTGAATTTGGAGATATTATTAGACTCCTTTTGAATCTCTGCAAGAGTTTTTCTTAGATCATTCAGTTTCTTAATATTTGTTTCACTTTTATCGTTTAAGTCCAATCCTAACCCCTTAGGAGTTTCTTTCTTTCTCGTTCTCTTCTTTTTCTTCTTGGTTTCTGGTACGGGACTATCGTCCAGATGACTTTGGGGTCCTGCTATACTATTTTGGTACTCTACAAAATTAGTCATTTCCAGTATTCTAGCTTCATTTTCAATATCCTCCATTTTACTACGAAGCATCTTTAACCGTTTATTTGGTAAAATTGTCATACCAAAGTTCTTAGAATCTTGACTGAAATCCTTCTTGGTGCGACGAAGTCTATCTTGCAGAGCCTTTTGAAGATCTAAAGTTCTGTCAGAGGACAAATCCGGTGTCTCTACAGAAATTTTGTCAGAGATGGCTTCTGGTTTTGAGTTCAGGTATGTCAACATTTTTCGCAGTTCGACTTCTTGTTCATGCTTTTCAAGCAAATGTTTTTTCTTCAGATCATCCAGTTCAGATTCTAATTGTTTGGTCACCCTCTGATTCTTGGCTAATATACGATCTCTTTCAGCAATATCCTTTTCCAACTTTCCAATTAGACCACCTTGAGCATTTGAAAGTTTAGTTGCAAGAGTCTCCTTTTCAGCTTCTAATTCCTCTAACTTCTTGGTCAAAGTTCTGCTTTCAAGGATTGCTCTTCTTGCTACTTCATCGGTCTGCATAGAATCGTATAACCGCTGGATAGTAATGTTCATTGTCGATTCTTCATCTCCATTTGTACCACCAATGTTAGTCATTAATGTGTCCATAAATTTCAATTGTTTCGAGAGCTTGCTTGGATCATTATTTCTCTCCAAAGTTTTTGTGGTGGATAAAAAAAGATGTTGAATCAAAGATATCAACAGCTTTTCATTAACTGTTCCTTTGCATGCTTCCCATAGATTTTCTAGCAAAGAGAGCGGGTTTTGTAAATCTACATTGGAATTGGAATTTTTAGTTTCCAGAAGTAAATTGAAATCATCTAATTTTCCGTTCTCATACTCCTCGATTAGCCCAGTGATCTTATCATTTTCTAATAATTTCAACTTATTCAGAATCCTTAGATGCCCCGAATTTTCCAGTTTATCACGCAGTAATGTCCGTTGGTTAATATTATCTGACACTTTGCATAATAAATTAATCAAGATCATTGACCATTGCAAATATTCCAATATCGCATTCTCTCCATCCAATTTCTTGAAATCTTCAGATGCATTTACTTTGGATCCCATCTTGCCTCTACCATCCAATGTTTGGTCAATAGCGAACAGCCATGTTTGTAATACCTTTAAATGACCACTTAGAGTAATCTGAGCAAACGATTTGGGGGAGTCGCTCATAGCTTTAAACATGTGTAAGTTTGACCCGACTCTAAAGTTCTCATCCAAAGAAATGAGTATGGCGTCAAATCTTTTAATATTTTTCCTTTCCAGCATACAGACAAATATCTCTGTAGCAGTCCGTCTGGTGGCTAATTTACTAGAGAATAAACCTTTAGCAATGGTATCAGTCATTAATTTGTGCTTGGTAAACTCTTCTAAACCCTTCCACAGCATAACTAAAACTTTGAAGCACTTAAAGAACGAGTACTCTTTCTCCAGTAAATCCTCACTTACGGTTGGTGACGCATGTGTATCACTGATCTTGTATATAGACTTCATTAAAACATTAGCCATGGCTAGATGTCCTTGATTTTCTAAGAAGGCATCGACCCAGTCCAATTGTTCTGTTCTTAATGAAACCCATAAATCCTGCATATCGGTTGATGTTAGACTATCTGCCAAGATTTTTTTCACGTAATAAGAAGGTAACCTTGCAGATTTGTCTGGTGTCAATGGTGTTGAGCTTGAATCTTTCTCTGCAGCTTCATAGAACTCAGTGAATGAATTCCCCTTCGTGGCCTTGAGATCTATACTTCCGTTTCTTCCCTCGCCTTGGTTTGAGTTTGTTATTATAGATTGGTTGCTCATAAAGGTGTTATTGCTGGTGAGTAAATTCGGTAACTCATTGTGAGAAGAGCTTTGGTTCGATTTTTGGATTTTTTTCAATTCATTCTGCAAATCCTGTTTCACCAATACCCACTTCTTTTTAACGTCGTAATTGATCAATTCCTTTTGTTTCTCTAAAGGTAAATTCTGAAAGACGTTTCTCTTAAACATCAACTCTTCAAACAAATTTTCCACTTCAAAGGGGTCTGCAGGCATATCCAGCTTCAACTGGCCGTCAGGTGTCATGAATTTCGTTAAATTGCTCAGGGACCCTGTAGAAAGGATGCTATTTGCAGAGCTCTGATTTGTAAATTGTCTTGAAAGTACTATGCTGTTAGAATCAGAATTTGAAGACCGCCTTGAGTATGAGTATTTACTGCCATGCACAGAGTTCGGATTAGAGTTTCGCGACCTTTCGGGGCTCGAAGAGGGTCTTACCGTGTGAGAATTAAAGGATTTCTTCTTGTTATTCAATATATTAGCCTCATCGGTGTTAGCTGGTGCAGAAAACCCTGCAGTGGTCGTGATTCTTCGAAAAGTGTTGGGACTTGTCTGAGGCAACGAAATCGAGTCTTTGCCCGTCGCTGGTGCGGACGACTGTGAAGTGAACCGCTTCAAGTTTTGGAAAATCCCCGAACTGTTCCCACTAGTACCGTTTTTAGAGCTTCTAGAACTCGAATTTCTCGAATTCGAGTTTCTTAACATTGCGGTGTTCTGTACCAAAAATGGCTAAAAGATCACGGTTCTTCGTCACAGAACAAAAACGCAAGTGAGCTCCCTCTAGTAGCTTGCGTTCCAAGGTGATTGCAGTTTCCTATCACACAAAAGAAAAGCGTCCCAGCTGTTTCGTGCTTTAAAAGATGTTAACCAAGGTAGAGAATTAGCTGCGTGGTTTATCGAGCTACATAACAATAAACACACACTTTCTGCCAGAGCCCCAATATTACGTGTCATTACCCGGTTGCACAAAAAGAAAATCGAAGCGATGCGATAATTCCGTCACGTGTACAGTCATGTGATATCGTACTTGAAGTTTTATCACGTGTTCAGAGCGTAGGGTTTCCATTTGCGGGGCTTAGGTCCCAACGGTATCCTCTTAGGGCTTCACATGAGGTGGGTTATCCTGAAACGGCAAACTGACGCGGGGGGGTTTGGTCGCACCCAAAATAATAAGGCACTGCGGCTGGTTCGAACTCAGGAGCCGCATTTATAAACCGGTGGAAAGTGCGGGAGCAGTCATTTGGCACAAATTCCCACGCAAAAAATTTTCTGGTGAGAATCGGAATAAGAGCCATAAAGAGAACTTTTCATATAGGAAGAACCACTAAAGCAAACGGTTTAATAGCTTAACTGTGAAGTGAGCTTCATTTTTTCGTTTGGCAGTTGTTGAAGTTAGAGAGAGCAACGAAGGAATATTTGCGATGGGTAAATTAAGCCGGTTGATCAAGCCTAAGAAGGCCGAGAATGCCGAGTCATCACAAGCGGATTTGTCTATGAGTACGTCGATGGAAGGTGGTCCTGTAGAAGTGATCCATACTGCTAGTGATTTCACTGACGAGAAGGGGAAGACCAAGACGACGTCGTTTTCGAAGAAGACTGAGGGGGATTTGGAGATGCTAACTCGGTCGAGGTCGCGGCTTGGGAGGCATAGTGGTGATGAGGATGATGACGAGTACGCTGTAGAGGCTGAGGTGCACGAGACAAAGGTCAAGCGTGCGTTGAAGCAGAGACACATTGGTATGATTGCCCTTGGCGGGACTATCGGGACTGGTCTGTTTGTTGGTATCGCTACGCCGTTGTCGCACGCCGGGCCCGTGGGTTCGTTGATTTCGTACATCTTCATGGGTACTATTGTGTATTTCGTGACGCAGTCATTGGGTGAGATGGCAACGTTCATCCCAGTGACGTCGTCGATCACGGTGTTTTCCAAGCGGTTCTTGTCACCAGCGTTTGGTGTCTCTAACGGGTACATGTATTGGTTTAACTGGGCCATCACGTACGCAGTGGAAATTTCTGTTATCGGACAAGTTATCCAGTATTGGACTAAGAAAGTCCCACTAGCGGCATGGATCGGTATCTTCTGGGTGATCGTCACTCTCATGAACTTTTTCCCAGTGAAAGTTTATGGTGAGTTTGAGTTTTGGGTCGCCTCGATCAAAGTGCTTGCCATTGTCGGTTATTTGCTTTATGCGTTGATCATAGTCTGTGGGGGGTCACATCAAGGTCCTATTGGGTTCCGTTACTGGAGACACCCTGGGCCATGGGGTGCAGGGATCATTTCAGACAAGACTGGTGAAGCCAGATTTTTAGGTTGGGTTTCTTCGTTGATTAACGCCGCATTCACTTACCAAGGTACTGAGTTGGTCGGTATCACTGCAGGTGAAGCTGCTAATCCTAGAAAGACAGTGCCAAGAGCTATCAACAAAGTGGTTTTCAGGATTGTTCTATTCTATATCATGTCTCTGTTTTTCATTGGATTGTTGGTCCCTTACACTGACCCAAGGTTAGCCAGTGACACTGCAGTTATTGCTTCCTCACCCTTTGTTATTTCTATCCAAGATGCAGGTACCAAAGTGTTGCCACATATCTTCAACGCAGTGGTCATGGTCACAGTTATGTCAGCTGCTAACTCAAACGTCTACGTTGGTTCTCGTGTTCTTTATTCTTTGGCCTTAACTGGTAACGCGCCAAAACAGTTTGCATACGTAACAAGGCACGGGGTTCCTTACCTAGGTGTTTGCTGCACTGCCGCTTTAGGGCTACTGGCCTTCTTGGTGGTGAACAACAACGCTAACACCGCTTTCAACTGGTTGATCAACATTTCTACTCTAGCTGGGTTATGCGCTTGGTTATTTATCTCATTTTCCCACATCAGATTCATGCAAGCTTTGAAATACAGGGGAATCTCTAGAGATGATTTGCCATTCAAAGCAAGATTTATGCCATGGGGTGCTTACTATGCTGCTTTTTTTGTCACTGTGATCATCTTCATCCAAGGTTTCCAAGCATTTTCGCCTCATTTTGATACGTCTACTTTTTTCACATCGTATATCTCATTGATTCTATTGGCAGTCATGTGGACGTGTTGCCAGATCTTCTACAGGGGCAGATTGTTGTGGAAAGTGGAAGATATCGACATCGATAGTGATAGAAGGGAAATAGAAGCTATCGTATGGGAGGATGACGAACCCAAGAACTTGTGGGAGAAATTCTGGGCTGCCGCTGCTTAGAGTGTCATTCTAACAGGTGCTAAGATATTACGCCCAATCATAACCCGTTTGCATCATTTTTCCTAAACCATATAAGCATAGCAATATGTTTCACATCCAATCTAACTTTCAAGGAATCATGTATTCTTATATATGTTCTTTTTATCTAAATTAATGTTATATTGTACCATATGATTCAGTGCTTTGTTGAAACAAGAACCAACACTCTCTGGCTTACAAGTTAACCCAGGGACCATCAATAACTCCGAGCACAGGGTCCTGAAACTCTTTGCATAGTGAGAAGCAGCATTGCGCTTGCGGAATACAATCTGAAAAATATATAATGTTTCAATGTAAGCATACAGTGTACATTCAATTAAAACCACGCTGTCACGCAACAATAAAGTTCAGTTGTCGGTTGTTTGTCGGTATTGAGTAACTCACAACGCTGGAACGTACACCTTTTTGGTAAACGTTTTGCTTATAGTCTATAGGATTTGCGTTGGAGGTGTTTATTTCAAAGAACTCAGTGAACTTTGAGTTTCGTGTTTCAGCACTTTAGTAACCTAGCACAGACTGTATTATACGCTAGTTGACTCTAAGCAAGATGGCCGATGTGGATGGTCCATCTGAGGACATTTTACCAGTTGAAAGTAGGTATAATGAGTTAAAGACAAAGAATAAACTGGATAATTCAGAATTGTTAGAATTCATCAATTTTCCAGAGCTGTCCGTTTACGATTGTATAGAGCTGTTATGGAAGCATTCGGATAACGTGGGGATACACTTCTATCTATGTCAAAGGCTAATGGCATTTCCTCATGGAGAGTTACAGTTTTATATCCCACAATTGGTGCAAGTATTGTTGACAGTGGAAACTGAGTCCATGGCCTTGGAAGATTCGATCCTACAATTGAAGAATGAGAATCCTCATTTTGCACTATTAACATTTTGGCAATTGCAAGCATTGCTGACTGATTTGGCTACTGACTCGCACTCGTATGGGTTCCAAGTGGCTAGAAGAGTGTTAAATAAATTGCAATCGAGTCTATTCCATTCAGGGTATAACGGAAATGAGTATTCTAAATTAAAAATTAATGAAAATGTAGCACCAAGCATTGTCCTAGTATCGATGATGATGTCAAGTATGGCTGTCCCCCAATTAGCGGAAATGACTAAACCGTTAGTGGAATCACAAGGTAAAAGACAAAAGGCATATGTGTTTAAGTTAGCAAGAAACGCAATGAAGGAGTTCACCAAAAATATGACCTTGAAAAATACATTGTTGAATAAAAAGAGTCATTCTAAGCGACATTCATTATCGAACTCTATAAATAATACGGCTCAGGAATTCAGCTCATTCCAAATTAATTCCCCCGTAGATATTGTAGACCCAATGAGAACTAAGGAAGATGCATTATTTAGGAAGCCTAAGGATAAAATGCAGACCAAGAAGCCTTTGAATTTTGATTTAGTTGATGATATCGGTGAAAGGGTGTTTCAAGATAGGATATCGAATTCTATTAAACTACCTAAGAGAAAATTGAAGAATTTAGCTACGATGGAGGGACAAAGAACATTGTCAGACACAGATTTAACAGAAGCATCAAACATGCAAAATTTCAGTTCTCTAAAAGAGGAAGATGACGAAGAAGAAGAAGAGGAGGAGGAAGAAGAAGAAGACATAAGTAATGAGAGCAACACTTCTTCATTGACAAGGGATAATTTTGCAAACTCAATGCCTGACTTGCATGAATCTGTTGCTAGACATTCCATGGGCTCGATTAAAAAAGAGTTTAGAAAACCTAGTATTAAACGTTCTAACACACAACCTGCATCTCGTCTTGAGATTCTGAGAAAGACAGGAGGCTTCAATAGCTTAACTTCTGCCAATGATGTGGATATCTCCAACATATCTACTACTGAACGAATCAAATTATTGAAAGCCAATTATTTTAAATGCGAAACTCAATTTGCCATCGCATTGGAGTCGATATCCCAAAGACTGGCTCAAGTTCCAGTAGATGCTAGGTTAAGCTCCCTTCGAGCAGAGCTTTCTCTTATGAATAGGGATCTACCAGCCATGGTTGATATACCCACACTACTGCCTCCAAACAAAAAAGGCAAATTACACCAGGTGGTTCTCATTACTGCAAATGAGGCACAAGTGTTAAACTCTGCTGAGAAGGTCCCTTATTTATTATTGATCGAATTTTTAAGAGATGAATTCGATTTTAATCCAACATCTTCTGAAAATGAAACATTGTTGAAAAAAAACACATTGGCCAGTTCAACACCTTTATTTGACTTGAACTACATGAGCAAGAAAGACTTTACTAGGGATGGTTTCGTTGATTTGATGGCGACAAATAGTACTTTCTTCAAAGATTCGGATGTTCTAGAACCTAGTAACACAGAGGAATCAGAGCATCAGTCTGCTCCTTCTTCCCCCATGATAGATTTCTCCAAGGAGATGGATTTAGGAGATATGTCTATGGTTAAAGTTCGTAACCAAACGGAAGTACAAGCCTATAGAAATATGGTTGTATTACAAAGTGCTTCTAAGGTGCCGACCATATCTTCAGAAAGTCTTGACCGTAACCCTGAACTGGCGTTTGCTACAAGTTTAGACGAAGTTGTCGCAAGTGGTAAAGCATCAAACGACTTTTTAAATGGAACAGATGAGTTAGCCGAACAGATGAGAATATCAGCATTGATGTTAAATCAGTTAGATCAGTCTCCTCAAGAATTATCCGGCACCACAAGTGAGATAAGAGCTCAAATTATTGCTTCAATGAAAAATGTCCAAGATAAATTCGGTTACCGTAACTTAGAAGCCTTACATGGTACAGCGGGGGAACGTCAACTGGAAAATGATATGTTGACAGGTGGTATAGATAAATCTTATTTAGGTGAAGATTGGAATAGTAAGAAAGAACGGATACGTAAAACTTCGGAGTATGGACATCACAGCAATTGGGATCTTTGTTCCGTGATTGCTAAATCCGGAGACGATTTAAGGCAAGAAGCATTTGCATGCCAAATGATTCAATCCATGGCCCAGATCTGGACTAAGGAGAAAGTTGATGTGTGGGTTAAAAGAATGAAGATTTTGATAACCAGCGCTAACACAGGTCTAGTGGAAACTATTACAAATGCGATCTCTGTTCATAGTATTAAAAAATCACTAACTAAGAAAATGATAGAAGACGGTGATCTGGACGAAAAAGGTGGGATTGCTACCTTGAAGGACCATTTCCTTCGAGCCTTTGGTGATCCGACCAAATTCAAATATAAACGTGCTCAGGATAATTTCGCCTCCTCTTTGGCAGCGTATTCTCTTATCTGCTACGTGCTAAGGGTCAAAGATCGTCATAATGGTAACATTATGATTGATAACGAAGGTCATGTTGTTCACATCGATTTTGGTTTCATGTTATCGAATTCGCCTGGCTCTGTAGGGTTTGAAGCTGCTCCATTCAAATTGACTCAAGAGTATGTTAATGTCTTGGGCGGATTAGAAGCCCCCGCGTACAAAAAATATGTGCACCTGATGAAAGAAGGTTTTAGAGCCCTTAGAAAACACGCTTCACAAATAGTGTCCATGTGTGAGATAATGCAAAAGGATAATATGCAACCATGCTTCGAAGCAGGAGACCAAACGAGCATTCAATTAGAACAAAGGTTCTATCTACAATTAGCAGACGATGAATTGGATAGCTTTGTGGAAAATTTCATGATTGGTAAATCCTTGGGAAGTATTTATACTAGATTGTATGATCAATTCCAATTGATCACACAAGGAATTTACAGTTGATACAACATAAAGTTACAGAATTTTCTGGAACTCCATAGATAATATATATAGATGATATATATATGATATAATGAAATGACAATATACTTTTATTATTTACCTTTTCAAAGTTTGCTCATGAATATGGATTGTTATTCTTGCAGATCAGGGTTCATCTTCTCAGTGCGGCAAACCTTTTCTTTAGCTCATCTATTTCGTCATCCTTTGACGATGGTTTTTTAGCATGAACATGTTGAACACTTGGCTTCACCTCATTTGGTATCTTAAGGGTTTGATTAACAGTTTCGCTGTTTTGTCTTGGTTTCCTCACTGTAATAGGGTGTGTCTTTGAATCTTCTTCGTATTTGGCATCGAAATCTACTGCAACGATAGGCTTGCTGTCTTCTTCTTCTTCTTTTTTCAAACCATCGTCTGAAGTTTCTTCGTCTGACTCGACATCGCTTAAGCCGCTGTAAGGGACCTCATAAGCCATTGCGATCTCTTTCAAATACAGGATAACCAACTCCTCCTTGGGCAAATGAACGTCGCATTTACGTAATAGTTTCTCTGGAACACCAACACGGTCTTCCACAATAGACCTAGCAAACTCTTTGCCAAATTTCAACGTCAGCAAATCCTTCAATTGGTTGACCTCTTTAATTTCTGGCACATACAACGCAGAGAAGACAATTGATGTAACAGCCTCTGAGATACCGTCATCGATGTGGTTCTTGATCAAGTCAGCTTGGTCCACAATACTGTTTACAATCGCGACTCTAGCTATCAACAGCTCACAGTACAATTCGAGTAACTCTAATAGTTCCAAATGAATATCATCGTTGATTAGGGTCTCTACCCTGTAATGAGCTTTTTGCTCTTTGCCCAGGGACAACAACTGCGACACTTCTCTACGTTCTTTCTTCGCCAGGGATAGCTGCTTCTCCTGTGCATATCTGAACCGCTGTATGCACATACGAAGACATGTTTTCAACCGAATCTGTCAGGAGGTTGGATGTACGAGTGAGAACTCATACAAAATAGCGTTAGTAATGGTGATGGAACGAGTCATTTTAGATCTTAGCTAAACGGGTACATACAGTATACGGTATTTGCTGCTGTGCCATCTTAACAATACACTCTTATTTAGCAAATGGGAGGGTATTCAGGTTGGCCTTTTTTGCGTACGATGGGGTTTATATAGTTAATATGATATTTAAGAGCAAAACTACCATCTTTAACTATTTACTAACAAAATATCCCAAGAGTTGACCAAGACTAGGTTTTAAAGTATCTGACGCTGGGTTCGTAATGTTTTCTGGGTTTAATTTGAATAGCGGTGATTTGTCGAGGAGCTTCGAGGAGTTCTTCCGGTGCTATCCCGTTGCCATGATGAATGACTCGATAAGGAAGGACGATTCCAACTACGGGGGCAAGATCTTCTTGCCTCCAAGTGCACTGAACCGGTTGACTATGTTGAACGTACGGTACCCAATGCTGTTCGAGTTGACTTGTATGAATTCACAGGCAGCAAACAGGTCAAAGACTACTCATGGTGGTGTTCTAGAGTTTATCGCTGAAGAAGGGCGTGTGTACTTACCGCAATGGATGATGGAAACATTAGAGGCTAAACCAGGCTCTCTGATCAAAGTAAACTCTACAGACGTACCGTTGGGGAATTTTGTCAAGTTAGAGCCGCAGTCGGTGGATTTCCTCGACATATCCGACCCCAAAGCTGTCCTTGAGAATGTGCTACGAAATTTCTCCACGTTGACAGTTAACGATATCATTGAAATGAGCTATAACAATAAACTGTACAAGATTAAAATACTGGAAGTGAAGCCGGAGTCTAAGTCGAACAGTATATGCATTATAGAGACAGACCTGGTGACTGATTTTGCACCACCTGTTGGCTATGTGGAGCCCGAATACGACGCTGCTCCAAAGCCAGACAGCACACAACCGCAAGAGAGGAAACCATTTGACGCATCGGGACAAAAACTAGGTTCGATGGGGAAAAGAATCGATTTCATCGACAAGATAAATTCTAGTTCCGAGTCTAGGACTCGGTTCCAAGGGACGGGTTCTAAAATATCAGGTAAGACAGATGTGGCTAAGGAAATGAAGGACATTGAACAAGAAATCAAAGTGAATGATGGGCCACCAGCTTTATTAGATTTGCCATACGGTACTCTATATTTTGGTTTCCCAATAGTCATACCGGAACAAGAGGATGAAGACCCCCAACAAACACAAGATGATACATTTAAAGGATCGGGGCAAAGCCTGAGGAAAAGCACAAAGCCACGTAAGTAACTAATGCTTATTAATGCGAATGTCTTGTTGTCAAATGTCAACGTTCTCCTTTACATACATACAAAAACAAATAATCAATCTGTTACTTAGAAAGATCAAACGTTACAGGGTACACTACTTCGTCATGTTCACCTTTGAAATCGTACTCGCTTAACCCGACTTCACCGCCGAATTTTAAAAATCTATCATATTGTGTAGAACGTAAAGTGTTTTCCTTCTTAACCATATCTGGCCAGTAAACATCATGTTTATATTTGAAATCCAATTTACCGTTATAAGTAGCTTCCAATTGCTCAGGGTCAATATATTTTTCAAAAGGTTGATCTATAATGGCTTTTTCTTTAGTTCTAGGGTCTAGAAATGGGTACATGATTTTGATAAAAGCCCACATAAAGAATGGAATATTCACTAAGATACATTTGGCTAACCTTTCGGGGTAATGTTGCTCCATGACATTCAGGCAAGCCTTTGCAATAGAGATGGGAGGGGCCTTATCCGTTATAACACCGGGGTCCTTGTAATGCTTGAAATCTACCAGCACGGTAATAGTCTCTACACCTTGAGGGCAAAACGTCACTGCAGCTTCCATCATGTAGATCAATTGCTGCACTTGTCGATACGATGGCTCAGTGTTTTGACGTCCATTTTTCATATAGAACAACGGGCGCCTCTTGTTGTCATATCCTAGGATTATTTCTTTCCCAGTTTCGTTCTCCACAGCAACATCATCGGCAGTCAAGGGGGTCTTATCCTCACTTCCATGTGTAATCCCTACTTCTCTCCTCCATATAACGGTCTTTGTCAAAGCTTTAACAGTATGACTTGCGTCCCATTTGTGAGCCCTCAAATAACGAAGAATACACTCTCTAGATAACCAGAATTTCTCCCATGAACTTAGAGCGCGGAATTCATTAGTAGAATCTTGGCTATCAATTGGCAACTTCAAATTGGTATCCTGGAAATGAGCCAAAACTTTTGAGTACGCAAGCTGTTGATCAGCACTGATCTTGCCTAGTTTCTCCCCTTTGCCATACTTGCTGGGAGGTGTTGTACAAACGGTTTCACAGGGAACCAAGTCCTTCCTATTAACCACAGGGGTGTGTTCCTTTTTCTTCGATCCAAAAAGTCCTAGCATACTGTTATTTGCAACGATTTGCCACTACTTGAGGTCTCAATGATGTATCTCAAATATCCCGAGCTTCGCAAAGTCAAACACCCGCTGTCTTGAACAGCTTCAGCTTATAAGAGAGTGTTTGGCACTATGCAACGTATTCAATCACCGATCTAATTATTGAAAAGTTTTCTTCCACGGAGTATTCAATTTCCGAAAAAACACTCAACTCATTGTGACAACTACACCCAAAAGGCCTCAAACCTTGCGTCTCAGGGTCCGAGCACTCAGTCAGGAACGAACGGTGTGGTCTTCAAATGGGTAGGTACGACAGTTTGAGTAAACGGGGTAGTTCTAACCGGCTCTATTACGCCATCAACCACATCAAAATACCTTGCCAGAAAAATCCGTAGAAAAACAAGAAATAGTTACAACTTGCCACACTTGATTTCTTGACCGTCGTCATGTCGTCGGATGGGTTGCTGAACAAATTGAATTTAATGGACCTTAGTAAAAAAACTCCCAGCGCAATGAACAAATATGTCTTGATAATTATTGGGATATAGCTTGGCCACATATTTAGAAACAATGACAACGTCAAGGGAACAAACTTATACCCCACGTAACATGTCAATTCTGTGATGCTGGTCACTGTCGATGATGTGTTCACTAACAGATACAAGCCCAGCTTCAAGATGAACAGATCCAGGGCAACAAACGCCAAAGTCGAAGACAGTTTGTAGTACAGATTCTCCGGATTAAACGACCCTTGCAAACCTTGCTGTGTGTTCCAGACGAGGATGTAGGTGATTAGCCCCATCAGCGGGATGTACATGTCTGGAGAATTGACGTCGTCTCTTGGTGGTAGAAACCCCACGGATCCGTTGACGCCGCTGCCATTGTCAGTGTAAGGTAATCTGACCCACTTGTTCTTGTTCAAAAAGGGCATCACAATGGTTTTCAGCTTGATCATAACGAAGGAAGTCGTTACTTGGAAGTAATGCGAGATCACTGACGAGTTCCCCGCAGCCTTTGACACGGTCTCTTGGAACTGGTTGAAATTTTGTTGGCCAATAAAATTATTGAAAGCAGACTGACCGATCTGGAACGCTACAGTATTTCTAGGGTCCTGAAATCCGTTTCCCGCCACGTTACCCATGTTCTGAGCACCCACACCGTTCATTGGGGGCATAGGCTCGTTCACATGGTGCTGGACACCGTTTCCGTACGAACCACCTTGGTGATCAAATCGGTCTGTAACACCAGCATTGTCGCTGCCATAGCTGTAAGGATTGTAGGACATACTTCTCTCTCGTGTAACAGAACTGCTAAGCTACACTGGCTGCTTTCGTTTGGGACTCGACCTAGAGTTGCTCGCGCGTTGCCAACGAGTAGAGGTCCCAAAGGAAATGGGCTTAAAGACCACTCGCTTCCGTATATCTGTCAAGAGCGAGAGCCCGCGGTTTTCCCCGGGGGGTGCTTCTGGATCACGTGTTAATACCCGCTAATTAACACGTGATCCAGAAGCACCCCCAGGGAAAACCGCGGGAATATAAATCATCAAGCCCTGGGTGTATACCCTATTAAACCCTATGCTAATGCCCTGTATCTTTCGTTTCGTGGCGCAAACGCGTAAACTGATTTATACTCATTGGCATCAGTACGAAGACATTACTACTACCAGAGCAACTAGATCTCGTTGTACAGTTGATGCTTAGGTCCTCTGCCCAGAGACAGTAGCCTCCAGAACACATAACTGTGGTGAACTAGTTAACACGAATGTCCAATTTCAAACGATCAAGCACTGCTAGGGCCAATAAATCGTCATGGACTACCACGTCTTTAGCCAACGATTATGCGCTGGTAGCTCAACAGTTGATGAAATCTGCCAAAGTGGATGATATAGACAACATCATGGGGTTTGAACGG
Organism: Sungouiozyma intestinalis; assembly: GCA_003708845.3. Lineage (NCBI taxonomy): Eukaryota > Fungi > Ascomycota > Saccharomycetes > Saccharomycetales > Saccharomycetaceae > Sungouiozyma > Sungouiozyma intestinalis. Next base: position 97,160 of record PPOJ03000014.1, on the reverse strand, counting down.
TATACAGCTCCGCAGTTTAGTGGGAAGGTTGATAGCGGGATATCCAAAATCCCTGGGAGGGTTGGGTGGCTCACGAATATGCATCCGACGGTGATCTCGAATTCGACATTGAAATCAGAGAATTCAGCTCACTCGGGGGAGAATGGTGGTAGTTCCACAAGTAACTATGGGATAGCAGGTGTAGACTTCTATTTTCTGGACGAGGAAGGTGGTAGTTTCAAATCTACTTTAACATATGATCCGTACTTCTTTGTCACGATTACAGAGGAGTTCATGGTCAATGAAGTCGAAGAGTATTTGAAAAAAGTGTTAGAGTCCTGTGTGAAGTCTGTAGAAATCATTCACAAGGAGGATCTTTCACTCGATAATCATTTGCTAGGGTTGCAAAAGACTTTGGTGAAGTTGACATTTATAAACTCAAATCAATTATTTGAAGGTAGAAGGTTGCTTCGACCTATTCTCATGAATAACAAAGAAAACTTGAAGCAACGAACCATGTATGGTAATCGAAGTACCAATGGCAACCATGACAACAGTACTACAAAGGACGCCAAGAAATACATCGAGGATATAAGAGAATACGATGTTCCTTACCATGTAAGAGTCTCCATTGATCAAAATATTAGAGTGGGGAAATGGTACAAAGTGACCTCAGTAGGATTCTTAGAGTACACAGAGAAAGTCGCATTTGCTGATCCAGTCGTATTAGCCTTTGATATTGAAACTACAAAAGCTCCGTTAAAATTTCCAGATTCTTCAGTTGACCAAATTATGATGATTTCATACATGATAGACGGCGATGGTTATCTAATCACGAATAGAGAGATTATATCCGAGGATATCGATGACTTTGAGTATAGTCCCAAACCTGAATATCCGGGGTATTTCACAATCTTCAATGAGGCTGGTGAATACGAATTATTACAAAGATTCTTCCAACATATCAGAGATGTTAGACCCACGGTGATATCAACATTTAATGGTGACTTTTTCGATTGGCCCTTTGTAGAGAACAGAGCAAGAATTCATGGGTTGGATATGTTTGAAGAAATTGGGTTTGCTGTCGATTCCGAAGGTGAATACAAATCTTCCTACTGCTCTCATATGGATTGTTACAGATGGGTCAAACGTGATTCTTATCTTCCACAAGGTTCTCAAGGTTTAAAAGCCGTCACACAATCAAAATTGGGCTATAATCCAATCGAATTAGATCCAGAACTAATGACCCCTTATGCTTATGAGCATCCTCAACAGTTGTCAGAATATTCGGTCTCTGACGCTGTTGCCACTTATTACCTGTATATGAAGTACGTGCATCCTTTCATCTTCTCGCTTTGTACTATTATCCCACTAAACCCAGATGAGACGTTAAGAAAAGGTACAGGTACTCTGTGTGAAATGTTATTAATGGTGCAGGCTTACCAACATAATATTTTGTTACCAAATAAACATACAGACCCTATAGAGCGTTTTTATGACGGACATTTATTAGAATCTGAAACATATGTGGGTGGCCATGTTGAATCCTTAGAGGCAGGTGTGTTTAGGAGTGACCTGAAGAATGACTTTAACATTGACCCTACAGCTATCGATGAATTATTGAATGATCTTCCCAATGCTTTGAAGTTCTGTATAGAAACTGAAAATAATGCAAAAGTAGAAGATGTCACCAACTTATCACAGATTGAAGATGAAATCAGGGCAAAACTATTGGAGTTAAAGAGTAACAATAAAAGAAATGAATTACCACTTATCTATCATGTTGATGTGGCTTCAATGTATCCGAATATCATGACTACTAATCGGTTACAGCCAGATAGTATAAAAAATGAACGAGATTGCGCAAGTTGCGACTTCAATAGACCTGGGAAAACCTGTGCCAGAGAGTTAAAATGGTCTTGGAGAGGTGAATTTTTCCCTGCCAAGATGGATGAGTACAATATGATTAAAAGGGCACTGCAAAATGAAACCTTTCCTAACAAGAATAAATTTTCAAAGAAAGCCTTTCTCACATTTGATGAACTGAGTTATCAAGACCAGATGCAACATATAAAGAAACGTCTTACTGAATATTCTAGGAAAGTTTATCATCGAGTTAAAGTTTCTGAAGTTGTTGAAAGAACTTCTATTGTTTGCCAAAGAGAGAATCCGTTTTATACCAATACTGTCAGATCGTTCCGTGACAGAAGATATGAATTTAAAGGTTTGGCAAAGACATGGAAAGGAAAACTTAACTCTATCGACCCTGACGATAAATATGAGATCGATGAAGCTAAAAAAATGATAGTCTTATATGACTCTCTTCAACTGGCTCATAAAGTTATTTTGAACTCGTTCTACGGTTACGTGATGAGAAAAGGTTCTCGGTGGTATTCGATGGAAATGGCAGGTATCACTTGTTTAACTGGTGCTACGATTATTCAAATGGCCAGAGCTTTGGTGGAAAGGATAGGTAGACCACTGGAACTTGACACGGATGGTATTTGGTGTATTCTTCCCAGCTCTTTTCCTGAAGATTTCTCTTTCAAATTAAACAATGGTAAGAAGCTATTTCTTTCATATCCCTGTTCTATGCTAAATTATAAAGTACACCAAAAATTTACGAACCATCAGTATCAAGAACTGGTGGACCCTATTAAACATAAATATGCAACTAAGAGCGAAAATTCCATCTTTTTTGAAGTAGACGGGCCTTATAGAGCTATGGTTCTTCCAACTTCTAAAGAGGAAGGTAAAGGTATTAAAAAGAGATACGCTGTTTTTAACAAAGATGGCTCTTTAGCTGAATTGAAGGGATTTGAATTGAAGCGCCGTGGTGAACTTCAATTAATTAAAAATTTCCAAAGTGATATTTTCAAGCTTTTTCTTGAGGGTGATTCTTTGGAGTCTTGTTATGAGGCAGTTGCTAACGTGGCAAATCGTTGGTTAGATGTTTTAGACAGCCAAGGTAATATGTTGGAAGATGAAGATCTAATCGAACTGATTTGCGAAAATAGAAGCATGTCAAAAACATTAAAAGAATATGAAGGTCAGAAATCCACTTCAATCACCACTGCAAAGAGATTAGGTGAGTTTCTTGGTGAAGAGATGGTTAAAGATAAAGGTTTGCAGTGTAAATATGTTATCAGTAACAAGCCACCTAATGCTCCTGTTACAGAGAGAGCTATTCCTGTCGCAATATTTTCAGCTGATATATCGGTTAAGAGGATGTTTTTGAGGAGGTGGACTCTTGATCCATCCCTCGAGAACTTTGATATTAGAGGTATTATTGATTGGGCTTACTACAAAGAAAGATTAGCTTCCACGATTCAGAAGATCATTACGATACCGGCTGCACTTCAAGATGTCACTAATCCAGTTCCAAGAGTGGAACACCCAGATTGGCTAAAGAAGAAAATCAGAGTCAAAGAAGATAAGTTCAAACAAACATCGATCAACAAATTCTTTGCTAAAACAGATGCTGCTCCATCATTTGGTAAAGTGAAAGATATCGAAGATATGTTCCGACAGGATGCAAACGACGATGACTTCTTAGCAAAGCATAAACTTGCGCGGGTCACAAAGGGAAAACTCTCAAAACGAAAACGTCTTCAGAAAAGTGCTGAAGAGGAGTCTTTGGTCCTGCCATCCACAAAACCGAGTATGACTGACGATTATGTTGGGTGGCTAAATTATCAGAAGATAAATTGGAAAATACAAATGCGAGGCAGACAAAGGCGTAACCATCTATTTGGAGCTTCTAACAAATCAACAGAAAGATCTGCTCTTGGATCATTAATAAGAAAGCAAGCAGAGGCGTATGCAAATGCTAACTGGGACATTTTACAGTACAAACCTTCAAATGAACCTGGTGTCTTAGATGTTTACGTTTCTGTCAATGATAGAATTCAAGTTTTGAATTTCACAATACCAAAAGTCGTGTACATCAAATTTAAGACTGATACACTGACGCCTCACAAAGTTAAGAACTGTAAAATAGAGAGAGTCAATTCTTCCTTACCCAATCATCCCAAGTCCACCGACACGTCGGAGAAAAATTTGTTTAAGTTAACCTTGCCTGAGCCTGACTATCTTAGAGAGATAAACGACAGCAACAGTATTTTTAATGATGAAAATATCTTAGGTATTTATGAAGGTAATATTGACAATACCCAAAGGTCTGTTATTGAACTCGGCGCCTGTGTTTCTTTCTCATCTAATAAAATGGGGTCCTTTGGAAAAGGTTTGCAAAGTGGGTTTGATATGAAAGATCTTTCTATGGTGGATAATGATCGTTATCTCAGCAAATTCAAGAATGAAGTAGCTTACTTCCTCCACGTCACAACAAACTTGGGGTATGAATTTTTTGTTTTTTTCTTGTCATGGAAAGATGAGATAACTATACTCACTTTGAAACCTTCTACTCATGCACAAGATCTTGGACAAACAACCTTAGAGAAAGTTTACTCTGAATTACTATCTGAATTAAAAGATAATATTTCGAAGTATACTAAGTATGCCGACTTTGCAGAAAACCCAAGCTTCAAATTAACAAGCTATTCTGATGTCAACAAATTAATGAAAAATGTCAACAAGCTGCTGGGTACTTTGAAGGAAGAGAAAGGCCAGCAATTTATCTTAATGTTACAATCTCCTTATGTTAAGAAGCTTTTGAAAAGTCTAAGGCTTTTAAAATCATTTGCTCTAATTGAGTTATCTTCCAATGAGTTTGTCCTTCCGCAACTAAAGTGGCAATCAAAGTTATGTGGTAGAATTGTTAATCAAATCCTATCCTGTGGAGAATGGATGAAGCAGATGATTGAGGTGTCGAAGTACAGTAATATCCCTCTTTGTAATCTTTCGTTGGATGATTTAGGATATGTCATTGATATATTATACGCCCGTCGACTAAAAAAAGAAAACACTATCCTTTGGTGGAACGAAAGAAATCCATTACCAGATTTAGGTGGATTGGAGAAAGATTTTGATCCAAGCTTCTCTTCAATTATGAATGAACTTAGCTTCCCAGAGATCAACAAACCTAATGTGTATGATAAAGCGGTTTTAGAAGTGAAAGTAAACAACTTAACAGTGAACACTGTACTTGCGTCAGCATTAATCAATGAGATTGAAGGAAGTGATTTAAATAATGAGCTATTTTCAACTAATGAAGATTCTTCGTCCATTGCATTTGTCCAAGATGCCTTCGGCACTGGCCCACTTTCTATTCTTAAAAATATGCTGAGAAGCTGGTGGGATGAGGCTTTGCATGAGGATTTCACAGCTGACTTGTTGGTGAATACGTTTATCAACTGGGTACAAAACCCTGATTCAAAACTCTTCAATGGTTCTTTGCGCTACCATGTCCACAATCTGAGCAAGAAGTCTATGTTGCAGTTGATAAGTGAATTTGTCAATCTAGGGTCAACTGTGGTATACGCCGATAGAAACAAGTTATTGATACAAACAAACAAATTATTTCCTGAGAATTCCTATGCTTATAGTCAGTACATTACGAAGGCTGTCAAAATGAACCCTTTATTCAAATATATCGATCTTCACATTGAGAGATATTGGAACGTTTTGATATGGATGAATAAATGGAATTTTGCGGGTGTAGCATGTACAGAAATCCAAGAAAAGGATGAACAGGATTATGAAGCATATTACAAGTGGCAGATACGAGATTCATTACCGCAGATTTATCAAACTGAATTTGATGATTGGATGATTATAATTTTGGATAGTATGACAAAACAGAAACAAAAGTTCATACGAGATCAAGAAGCAGAGACGCAAAGAGCCACCCAATTAATGCCGCAGGGAAATAAATTATCGAACGACGATTCCTCGGCTAATGAGTCTTCCCTTGTTCATTTCACCGATACTATTGCAGATGCTATGGTCAAGAGAGTTCGAAAATTGTACAAGAGCCAACAAGAGTTTATCTTAGATCCTCAGTACGCCGAAGATTACGTATTCCCGCAACTCCCTGGCTCATACCTTGATTTGAAAAATCCTTTATTGGAACTAGTTAAACAATTATGCGCTATATTAACGCTTTCGGAAGGCACTTTACTAGAAGTTAGGCGTTTAAGAAGAAGCTTATTGGATATATTTGAGATCAAAGAGTTTTCTAAAATAGCTGAGTTTAAACCACCAGTGAAAAGTTTGATTCTTGACGCAATGGTATGTGAGCATTGTTCATATGTTGCTGATATTGACCTTTGTGTGATAGAATCCTCCAAGAAAGTTATCTGCGAAAATTGCCATAAGAAATTTGATGACTTGCTAATTCAAGAAGCCTTACTACAAAAATTTAGTTCTGATATGGAAAAATACTGGGCTCAAGATATACGTTGCGCAAGATGCCATAAAGTTAAGCAAGACTACCTAAGCAAGCATTGCCCATGTTCTGGATCCTGGATAGGAACAGAAAGTCACGAAACTTTCAAATCAACTTTTGAAATCTTCAGAAAAGTAGCACAATACTATGAGTTTCATTTACTAACTGAACTATTGTCCACCTATCAATTCCATTAACCTTAATGAGCTTCTACTACTTCTGTTAGTAGAATTATTAAGTAAGCATTTTATAGATTAATCATATGGTATATACATTGATCAAAGTTTTACCAATCATTAATTTTCTCTTGCGCTATCTGGGCGTCTGTGACTGTCTTGTCTTCAGTGTAACCTTCCAGTTCACCAGCGATGGATATTCCTAAATTTTCTATTGTTTCGAAAGTGACGGGATCAATCTTAATCTTTCCATCTCGGGATAATTTAGATATCGTCACCAGCAGCAACCGAAATTTGTTCTTAATCTTAACAATGCTTTCTTCTAAGATTGCAACGTCTTCCTCGCTATTTGAAATCTGGATTGGTTTTAAAAGTCGTTTCAAAGTGGAAATGTTCGTTTGTACCAGCGAATTCCGAAAATCTATGGCAAGGATAGCATCACAAAATCCTAGGATCTGACCCAAAAGGATAAACCTTTGAAATCCGACTTGAAGCCCGTACTGTTTCCCTTGCAATAAATTTTTTTGTAAGTTTTCTTGCTGAGCTTCTTTATAACCTTCCTCATAGAATTGCTCTTCCAAGTACAACAATTCGTCCAAATCCATCATGGAATGTTCTGTTTGACACTGTTATCCTCTTTATCGTATTGATAATTGTAGTTCTGGATGGGTGGAACCAACTAATACAGAATTCTTATAAGACGTAAGTTAACTCTTTTAAAATATGTCAATGGCTTACAAATCATTAATTACCAAACCGATGAAGTAAGAAAATTAGACGATATCCTACGTGCTGAACTAAGTGTAAAATGTATTGACATCGATTAGTCGTCGTTTAAATGTGTATATAAGTAGTTACATAATTTTGCCTCCCTTCACCTCTTTACCAGTCTTTTTCAATTTTTCCAAGACCGTATCGAATGGTAGAGTAGTCGTCACATCCACAGTCTGTTTCTCCAACGAAACATCAAAACTGCTCACTTCAGGTTTCGCTCTTGTCAGCACACGCTCAATGGCTTGGGAACAGCCAGAGCATGTCATTGTGACATCAAAATGATACTTCCGTTCTTGACCTGACATATTCGCAGTGCTACTTAGCTCGGTTTATATGCTAGTCGTATATGTTCTTTGTACAAGAGCTAACGCTCTCCAATGTTTGAAATGTTCATCAGAGTAACTTATAAAAAAATCGTAATTGCACCCTATTTGGAATGTACTTAGACAATGAATTTTAAATGTTCTTATTGGCACAAGATACGTCAGAAAATGATTAACTCCATGCTTGAAATTAGTAGGAGATTCATGAAGCATCGCTTGCTAGAGGGCACGTTATTAATCCTCCAATGCAGCTTCTCTAATCTCAAAGATATCATCTATGGCCTTTCTTCTTAGCGGCGTGTCAGCGAAGAGTAATGTAATCCATTGAACAATTTCGTCTGTAGCAAACATGTAGAAATCGCCGTTGTAAAACAGCTCCATAATTTCTTTCAAATGCATGGGTAAAAACTTACCAATGATGGCGAATTTTTCTCGTATCTCTCTGTAACTTGCATTACTTTCAAGAATCGGCACTTCTGATTGCCTATAGACCATCTGGACTATTCTACCCAAATTTTCAGAATTCTTTTCAGAAATTATTTTCCAATGCAATATCATATCCGTGATACAAGTGAAGTAAAAGAAGTTCAGAGCTTTGAGTAGATGGCTTCCAGAGCTAGATTTATCTATCATTGTCAATGGAGACACTATTTCTTGCTGGAAATAGATAGCAATCTCGTCTACTGTAGAATGCCAATTTAGAAGCTTTTCATTTGATTCCAAATCGTTTAATAAAGTTTTCACGCAATTGAATACGTGTTTCTCTCTTAATAAAATGTTAGTTTCCAAATACCTTGTCGACAATTCTTCAATCATCACAAATTTTGGGTCTGTTTCACAAATAAAATGCATGTCGATGTAAAATTGCCACCAATTTTCGCCTTTAAAACAGTTTAAACCTACCATATAAAAGCTTGTCTGCAGTAGGTTCAATTTGTATTTGAAATAACCCATATCGATCTTGTCTTTGCCAATTTTGTCCAGGCAAAATTTCTCAAAATTATTCATTAGGAAAATGTCAGGCAAATTGGTTCTTTTCAACACCGAAACATTGGGAGGTTTATTCTGTGAATTCACATCAATTGCATCGTCTCCAAGATCCCATTGCCCCTCCCAACCGTCATCGTTAATACTCTCATTATCAATTTTTTTGGATGAGGTCTCAGTTTGTTCCTTGTTGTTTTCTTCTTCGTCAGATTTCCAATCCCATTCGTCTTCTTCCTCATAAGTTTCCTGCTTTCCAGTGGAATCGTAATCTTTGATTACTATTGTAGGTTTCCATTCGGTGGTATCATTTACCGCATTTCTGAGTCTACTCATCTCTTCTTTAAATAATTGATCGATCTGCAAATTTACGAACAAACGCTCATCGTTTAACAATTGTTGCACCTGTGATTCGTCATAGTACCATGCACCTTCTGCTAATTTAGATAGAGATATCAATTGCTTGTCTACTCTTTCCACTTTTAACTTCAAGGGTCCATTGGAGCTATCGAGGATTACACCCGCGTTCGATTTCACTAACTTTGAAAATTCATTGGCAATAGAAATACCTACAGATCGTACTATCGTTTGTAAATCATTGATGTATAACACGGTTTCTAAAAACTCGATTAACCCAAGGATTGACTCCAAAGTACAATCGATTCTGTCCAATTTCTTCACTGCAGAATCTAAGCTTTGTAGAACCAATTTTTTACCTTGGAACTTGATAAAATTAGAATCATTAAACATCCCACTCTTGATCAAAATAATTATAGGCTCTAGCTTAACCGTTTGTGACAGGATAGAATTCAATCGTTGAAACACTTTATCCCTCAAATCACCCATCTCCATTTCTGCGACAAACCAATGCGCTGAGACAGCAGACTCCTCCAAATTCTTAAAAAATGCTTCTTTGATGAAACTACTAAACGTGTCATAATCAATATCGATCTGTTCTTGAGGGAAATTGATCACTGGTTGAAACTCTACGTATTCTTGAGACCAGTGCCAAAACCCATTCGAAAGCAATTCATATATCTTCTCTATCAATTCGACGTGTAAAGAGTCCACATAGACAGCTAACGACCTTTGGAACTGTAACGATTGTTTAGCGATCAACGAGTTATGCTCCTTCAGTTTTTTCCTTAAGCTTTGCAAAGAGTAATAGCAATTCTCCAATTCTAGCAAGCTGAAATTCGTCTTATATTCGATGACCAAGTTGGATAAAACTTTCAATGTACCCAGTTCGTGCAATATCCGGCTCAACTGTGCATCCTCTTTCAAAATAGTCGCAGAATCCTTCACCGATGATGGAACTGTTGCATCAACATTTCCATGAAACAAAGGGTCATTCTTCAACGACAGCTCTATCTCTTCTTTACTAAACATCCCCACGACGTACACTATCCCAACAGCACGTACCAGAGAGCTGTTCCTCAAGAAGCCACGCCACACCTTGCGGACCGCGAGTCTCACTTAAACATCATGGCCTAAAGCATAGGACCCGAAAGCTACCAATTCGTGCACTGTAAAAGAGTCATGAGATACGATATTACATACAACTACCAAGAGGTTCACGAGCACAAGAGGGTCGAAGTATACTGTTTAAATCAGGCTATTTGATGAATGTTGGATAGGAAATGTTATCAATCACGTCTATAAAGATCTGAGTGAGCTGAGAAGGTTGTCATCATAAACAAGCATATTCGAAGTAAGATTTTACTGCGTGTATCCACTAAGCAGCTGCATGTTGTAAACTTACACGCAAGGCAGATGCTCAATGGTACTCGTTGGTCTTTATGAGAGTCTTGTTATAAAAGTGGTACGTAGTGGTGAAGAGTTTCAAAACTCACTCTGAAGCTTTAAATAAGAAAAATTTTCATGAAGGCGATGAGGGCAAGAATCGTGAAAAGTAGGGCTAGGGAAGAGCTTCTTACAAGAGGAGCGTGTCGAGTCTGTGGAGCTCATTTGAACAACTGAGGCAGTATGCTTGTAAGTAGGTGTCGTTGGCGTAGACGTCATGGAAGTCGAGTTTTGCCGCGGCGCAGCGGTCTGTCTCCTGTAGCAAGAAGTTCCTGTAAGTTCCTTGAATGACCTCTCTTTCCATATTTTGTAAAAGACGTAGCTCTACTAGTAACTCGTTTCTGCGAATAGCGAAATCGTTACGTGTTCTAGAGTATGGGTTTTCATCGGTGCCGGAGTCCTTGAATTGTTGGTATGCGAGGTTCGATTTCTCCAATGCTAGATCTTTTGTGAGGACGTCCAAATCGTCTAGGAGTATTGCCTTGCGTGACCCGTCGATGGCTTGTTGTGAGAGCAAATCTTGTAACAGCCGGCTGGATTTCCTAGCAGTCCAATACGAGACGGAGGATCTGCCGGTCAGTATAAGATTCACAATCAACGAAGCGAGCAGCATAACCAACAAATTCTTGTTCACGTTGGCGAACATTTTCCATGCCAAGATCATAAACTCAATGATGAATTTCACGAGTATTAAAGTTAAATTGGCTAGTCTGTAGATTAGGAACTTGCAAATTATCTTTAGCAACAAAGAGACAGAGTAAGTGATCTCGTTTTCGTTCGTGATAGTGTTTCTGACAGACGGAGTCCCAGCGCCTCCAGTGTCATTATCGCGTAAGTTCGAGACACCGATTAGTCCACACAATCTAATCGCCCTCACTACTTTACCATGGTCACCTATCTTATCTAAATATGCGGTAATCGACCGGCTAAACGCAGCGGACTCCTGCCGAGCAAAATAAAGACCCCAGCCCATAAGTGCTCTTTCACAGGGGCCCAGTTGTGGGACTTCTGTTAATGTTTTGCCATCCATGAACTTGAACTTGTAACATATGTTTAGGGTCGAGTACACTGGTTGATGCGACTTTTTTTCAGATTGAAGATTATTGGTGGTGATGATGTACTTGACATAAACGGCCATATGATGACAGAATGGCAATTTAATGAAGATAGGATCACATTCTAATTCATAATACTTGTTTTCCACTACCTTGGTAATCCTTTGATCAATCGATATGATCTGTGAAGAGTTTTGATATATCTTGATCTTTTCACTGATGATGTTATGCGCTGTACCGAGTTGAAACTTGCACGACCTTTCTAATACAGAGTCTCCTGTTCCGTTTCTTTTAACTTTTTTCCAAGGCGATATCGTTGCAGCAGATCCATAATTGCTGCTTAAAAACAAGTGTGCCTGAGAAAACACACGAGAAGTGTCACCAAAGAGGATATGTACCAGACCTTTGCTGGCAATTTCAAATGGTTCAGTATAGACGTATGTGGCTTGTTGTTTAATTCCATTCATTCTGTTGACTAGTTCTTCGGTATTGTAGTCTAACTTCCAAAGGGAGTCGATGCCTTCCAACATTGTAGTGTTAGGTACTACACTTACTTCGTCTGCTGTTGTTTTGGATGGTTCTATTTCTGTCTTGTGAACAATCTCTTTACTAGTGTCTTCCAAATTTTCTACAGGATACTGTTTATCAAACTCTTCAAATTTAATGAGAAGTGTCTCAGTGTCCACCTTCTCTCCAGAAGCTTTAAGTTCAATCAGCATGTTCAATTTAGCAGCAACAGCTTTCCTATTACAAAATAAAAGCAACACTTTAGATTTTGAATTAGTTGAGCTGTATACCTCAATTGCTTTAGAATTGGTCTTATCAAGCTCCACAGAAGTAAGTTCATTTAGAGGAATTGTTGTCAAGCTTATAAATCCCATTGTATTCATGTAAGTGTACATGAAGTTAGCTGTGATAAAACAAATTGAAGAAAACCGTTGCTTGGAGTTGGGGAACCAAAATGCACTGCATTTAAATAGTAATAATTCATCTTCCTGTTTAAGCATCATCGGATGCGTAGTGTGAAACAAATTTTTGAAATGGAGGTCTGAAATTCTAGCAGATTTGGAGTACCAGGATGGGTACATAATAGATTTCAGCAGATACATATGTTTCTCCGGCTTAGTGAAAATTGTGAGATTGTCATGCTTTTCCATATTCATTGTCTCATAATCACTCCAATTGGTGGTACCCCATATATTGGCCTGTATTGCATTGGGAAACCAGCTTCCCTTTGCAAAATAATTGGCTAAAATAGCTAGTTGTGACATCTTAGTTGATATTGGAGTACTCACCATTTCAAATTCATAAAGTTTGTTATCACCCAGACTCAGGATATCATATTCTGAAAAACTTCCATTGATCTCCTTTAATATAGACTTGGTGTTCTTATCGCATGTCGTTAATGATTGATCTGCTGAAGTTGTGGTACTTGTTGCAAACTCGATAAACCTCGGAGGGAATCTTTTATATGCCAGCTCCATTTCAACACAGTTGTTATCCAGACTGTGCACGTATTTCTTTGATAGCTCAAATGCATTCAGCCAAGATTTTAATTCCTTTAAACTGTCTGCCTGCAGAACTATAGAAATAAAATCAGGAGAGTTTTGATGATTGCTATTTGAATTATTCTCAACGATTGTATCTGAGTAACTTGGCTTCTTCTTATCGACCATTACTTTTAGTTCAAAACAAAATTTCCTTTCCTCGTCTATATCGTACCGAACATTCAATAAACATACTCCAAATTTGTCAGTTTCCTCCAAATATAGCTTCGAAGGAGATAGTAGGAACATACCAAATACACCATTTTGTAAGAAACTCCATCTTCGTATCCAGAGAGGTCTTGCCGGTTTACCAGCATATGTCTTCATATAGAGCCATCCCGCTTTTTCTGGTGATTTCTTGGGTAAACTTAAGTTTTTGGATACCAATGCAGCATCCTGCAGCGCTTTTACATTGTATTCATTAATATCCATCGAGGGGCTGAAATGATTAACGGCATATTTGAAGATCTGTTCCTTAGCATGTTCAGTTTCTGCTTTTAGGGACTCCGTAGCAATCTCCACATTTCTTACCCACAGAGCATAGTCGTCATAAAATGACTCCAATTGGGGACGTAAATTTACTTGTTTCCCTGCCCGGTCGATAACCACCAGACTGTTGTTTTTCAAATTACCCATAGTCTCTACTATGTATTTATCCAAATGGAATTTCACCTGTTCAATAACTTCAATTAAATCCAATGATGCTTTCAAATAGTTCTTCCTCACTTCAAACAGTTGGACTGCGTCGTTCTTTATACTGTTAGGATCCGTTAAAGAGCTGTACACTTCAATGGATTGATACGCGTTCAAAGTTCGGTCATACTTGGTTTGAAAATACTCGAATGTCTTGCGCTTATTTCGGTAAGGTTCAAATGCCTTTATCATCAGGTCTACCAATACAGCAGAGTGCTCTCGAGTCTCTAGGACTCTAGTCTCAGAAAACTGCTGTGTGAATAATTGATACTCCTTCATAAACTCCTGCACTAAGATTGGAGTGAATGCTTGATTGCCCACGATCCCATTGCTCAGTAACACGGGACTGGGGAGAAATTGCGATAGTAAGATGTCCTTTGTTCGTTTGAAATCCACCAAAGAAGGCTGGAATTTTTGGTCATAAAACTCCATAGTTTTCTGCAATCTTTCTTCAAACAACTCTACTCTCGTATGGAAGAAGTTAACATGAGCCCGAAACGCTGGAGAATCCACCGATGCTTCTTTGTACGAAACGGATATCATCCGCACTTGCCGTTTGTTCTTCCCCGTCATTGACATTTTAACCACACCAGCTCCACCGGCACCGTCTCTCACTTATCGATAAAGTATTGTCGCACACAAATAGTGTTCAACCTCCTTGTAACTAACCAAATCTCTCGTTACTTGTCACTAAAAATTGCCTCATTTACAGAGAGAGTAGCTCTTGATAGAATCCATCGCGCCCCATTTAATAGCGTATATATTGTCAATTTACCTAATTTGGTAACATACTTATTAATTAGCCTAATTGGGATACAGTTTCCTAATTGGTTGAGTATGTCCCACTTTGGGAGTATATGTCCCGATTAGTGAAGAGTATCCCAATTGGGACAATTCTTCCATTGGCAGAAGACATCTGTTAATCATAAGCATCAGACCCAAAAGCTTCCTGTTCCATTAGTAGTTGTTTAGCGAGGACCTTAGACACGACTGGGTTAAGTGCGTGCAAGGTAGAAAGGCTAGCAAGCTGTTGTTCTTTAAGCAAAGTTTGAAATTGATGAACCAGAGCAAGGCCGTTGGGAAAGTTAAGGCCTTGCCATGCGATTATGTTCATATCAAAAATTTGAACCTCCAAGCGGTAGTAGGCCCAGACCTATGGAAGAACTTGAATCTCCAACATCTGAAGGTCTCATTGGACATGTTGACGAATTTCAGTAAATCGTCATCGACCGATGACCTGAAATATTCTTTGAATTATGCGGTGATCTGTAGGGACATCACTGAATTCGTGGATAAAAAGAGCTCCAATTGGTTATCTCTAACACACTTGAGTCAGAAGTTGTTTCAATTTCTCGTGAACAGATATCCGGGGATCCAGGATCTGAAATTGAATATTCAAAACGAGGACCAACATATTCGGACGAGGGAGATATCAGTGACGACCTCGTCACAAACTCCTGCATTGGAGGTTTTGCGTATCAACAGCTTGGAGTTTTACTCCATTATCGGTGTGTTTGCCTTTGAGAGACTACAAAAGCAAAAGATGTCCTTGGACTTGGAGTTACAACTACCTGCTGGCTCATCAATTGGTGAATTGGTAACAACGTTAGTCGACGAAGCAGTCGAATATTTGGAGGCGTCCAATTTCAAAACTGTAGAAGCTCTAGTTCAAGCTGTAAGCAAACTACTGTCTCAAGGATTGAATTCTATCGATAGGAGTGATCTCACAGATTCCGTTAAGGTTACTGTCAAGGTAACGAAGTTGAATGCAATCTCTGATACCGAAGGTGTTGGAGTCTCAACTACTTACACGCTACAAGAGTTAAGATCAATGCCTGCTATAAATTTGCAGTCTACGCCTATCGAATACAGTTTACCGACTACAACTGCCACGGTCTCAGATGGGTGGTCTAAGGCAATATTGGCATTTGGATCAAATGTGGGGGACAGTTTACAACTGATATGGAAAGCGTTTGAATTCTTGGAGCAACATGATAAGATTAAGATTATACAAAGATCTTCTTTGTTTCAGAGCGAGCCTAAATACTTCCTCGACCAACCTCCTTTTATGAATGGCTGTATATATGTAGAGACACTATTGACACCACAGGAGTTACTTGCTGTTTGCAAAGATATTGAATATTCTAAATTGAAAAGAGTGAAAGACTTCGATAATGGACCCAGGTCTATTGACTTGGATATCATCCTTTACCAGAATAGTAAGTCTGAAGATATTATCGTCAATGAAGAATCTTTAATTATCCCACATCCTCGGATGCTAGAAAGAACATTTGTGCTGGAGCCATTATGTGAGTTGGTACCTCCAACGACACTGCACCCCTTGACTGCGGAACCTATTCATGATCATTTGAAACAACTTTATACTAAGGAGAATGAAGAAGATCTATTATGGAACTTGGTTCCCATTCCACGCCATGGTAATGATTCTAACCGTCGCTTCTTAAAATTCCAATCAAAGTATTGTAATGATGATGAATCTGGAGCATTAAGAAGAACCACATCATCCAGGACTTACGTTATGGGTATTTTAAACTCAACACCAGATTCTTTCTCCGATGGCAGCTCATTAAACTTAGATATGCAGGAGTTAATCTCTAAAGCCGTAAAGATCTGCACCGAAGCTCTCAAACTACACGATAGTGTCATTATTGACATTGGCGGTTGCTCTACAAGACCAAACTCTGAACAAGCTACTTTAGATGAAGAGTTAGAGAGAACTATTCCTCTGATCAGAGCTCTTAGAAGTTCTGATGACATGCCAAACGATAGAGTAACCCTGTCAATTGACACTTATAGAAGCGAGGTTGCCCAACAAGCGATCGAAGCTGGGATTGACATGGTTAATGACATATCTGGTGGCACTTTTGATACAAATATGTTTCATGTGCTGGGCTCTAACCCTCAGGTGAGTTATGTACTATCTCATATCCGTGGCGATATATCAACAATGTCAGAATTGACAGATTATGAGATCAAAGACCTTGAAGACATGGAGGAATATTTCAATGGTCAACCGGCTGCTCAATATAAGAATGCTAACCTCATAAGAGTTATAGGTCGTGAATTGACCTCGCAATACCTTAAAGCTTTAGATGCAGGTGTACAAAGATCTCAAATTGTTTTAGACCCAGGTATTGGTTTCGCTAAAAATGGAACACTAAACATGCAACTAGTTCGCCAGCTACCATTGTTAAAGAGCTACTCGTCTGTAGTGGATGGACGTTATATCACTTTCAAGAACTTACCTATATTGCTAGGTTTATCGAGGAAAAAATTCATCGGCAACATCACTAAGGACTCTAACCCGATTGATAGAGATTTTGCCACAGGTGCACTTTCAGCATCGAGTATTGGGTTTGGAGTCAATATTTTACGTGTTCACAATGTAAATGACTGTTCAAAAGCTATTAAAATAGCTGACGCCTTATACAAAAGCTATTAAAATAGCTGACGCCTTATACAAAAGCTAAGCGCTTGCTTGATAAAGAAGTGCACAGGATTGCCCATTAATATTACTATAAATTGAAGGTTCACCTTATAGATATACACAATAATCAGTAGATTTACATTTACACATTGAACCAGTTTGTAAGAATAATACTTAAAGCTCTCACGAAGTCATGTAAAGACATGGCCAGTGTATATAGCATTTATTTTACCAAATCACCAGTCTCTGATCAGTTTTCAGGACAGTCCCTGGAGATGTGACCAGTTTGGTTACAGTTGTAACAGACTTTCTCATTTGGACCGTTTGGACAATCCTTGGACAAATGTCCGAATTTACCACAGGAGTAGCACTTAGATTCTTGCACAGTACAGTCTCTGGCCATGTGGTTAGGACCACCGCACTTGTAACAGGAAACTCTGTCTTTTCTAAATCTACGAGCGGGACGGCCATCGTTTTCATTTTCGTTTTTGGGTTCTGGACAGTCTTTAGAGATGTGGCCAGTCTCATTACAATTAAAACAACGTTGGACAGTACATTCGCTTCTGACATGACCGGTTTCACCACAGTTGTAACATTGCTTGTTCTCTAGAGTTCTAGGCTCTGGACACTCGGACTGGACGTGGCCTGGCTTATTGCAATTGTAACATAATCTCTCATTCTCACAATCGTCAGCAAGGTGACCAATTTTCCCACACAAATAACAAGCTTTTTGAGACATTTCTAACAGACCTTCACACTTGTTGAACTCTATAAACCAATAACAGAAAACCAAGCTCAAACAGCGATGCTTCAACAAAGAGATGGACAACTTTGTACAGCTCTGGCACAATAATTTTTCAGTGAAGAAAAAAAAAATTGCTTGCCTCTGCGTGCCCGTCTGCCACGACAGTACAGTCCCATTGGCTTGCAGTTGATGAAGTATGGGGACGCTGTGCTCAATCAGTGTCACTTAGTGCTGACTCCCAATCTTCCAACGTGGAATTGTCCACTATTTTTAATCCGTAGGGAACAGTTTTCCTTAAAAATTCCACGGCGGTTTGGCGAGCACCTTCCCCATCGAATTTCTTCTCCTGGATACACAATTGTAACAACAACTCTGGGGCCAGGACGTACCTGGCAAAATCTTGGACCCCCCACCATTTAATCACTTTCGATGGGTTTTGGGACAATTTATTTCTGTAAACTTTCAAAATCTCATCTCCTAGTCTGAATTGTCTCTTTAACCCGTAGTAACCTGCTACATGGTTCTCCATGTCAAACTTCCTGCACTCCTCTATTGTTAGGTATGGGTTCGGGGATTTTTCCATGACTTTCTTGGCTTGCAAGTAGTAAAACGAGTTGACTTTGCCCTTGAGAAGATCGTCGACTATTGGGAACAGCGGAGCACATTTGGCCAGCAGATCATTAACGTACATCGTGGTGGGGATCTCGTCCGTGAGTGAGACCAGATCGTCGCTCTCCTCCATGGGTTTCTTCGAGTTTGCGGGCGACGAGAGAAACCGGGACAAATCTTCTTCATCACTATCATCCTGTAACTCTTCCAATTTACCGTATAGCTCGAGTTGGTATTTAGCCATCTCTATCTCTTGGTCACTAAGTTCTTGGATCAACGTCACGTCCCTAGCGTTCAAGCTATGCGCCCTGTCGGAGACTTCTGGCTTACCTAAAAGCAAGCAGTCTGTGTCACTATCGTCATTATAATCTACCCTTGCCTTACGACGAGTGGACCGTCTCTTCACAGGTGGCTCCGTGCAGTTATTACCATCACCGTCACCATCATCATGAGGCCTGGCCCTAGAAGCTCGCTCTTTAATGGCCAAGTAGTTTTGATCTTTGGTGATACGAGTATATGAATTGTGCGTCCTCCCCATCTAAACCATCAGTGCAAAACTCCTCAATGCAGTCCCAACCTCGTACTCTATATACTGGCCAGTTCCAACGCTGTATCACAGATTAACACATGCACTCCTCTATGTGTGCAGGCGATTGCGCTTGGTGAGAAGATGGTCATATTTTTCATTTATACTACTGCAACGGTTATCAGATTGCCAATATGACTTGCATTGAGGATTAAAGCAGGCCGGAACGGGACGTGAGCGCACATAGTGTCTTGTGAGTTAGTAGATGTCTGTCCCTGGAGCCAGCCGTTGGAACAATGGTGCTCCCGCTAAAATTGAACAAGAACTGATTGAGTTTGATCTTTTAGCGAAATCGCAATTAGATGACGAGTTGTCTACCAATTTGTTAACACAATTTGTGGAAGGTACCTTGGAGAAGTCTCATGTGGAGTCGGTACAGGATGATAGGTATCTGGAGACGCTGACCAAGAGGCAATCCAATGGATCAGCCAGGAATCTGTCCCCGAATGAGATTCTTTCCCTGAAGTTTCAAAGATCTGGAGAGTTTTTAGCTTACAGCCGGGTGGACGGTTCTCTAACTTGTTGGAACGTTGTTGGTGCGAGAAACTCCAGCTTTAACACTAGTGGTAGGAAAGTTGTTGTCCAGGACGCTGCTGGCACCGATAAACTCATCACTTCTGTGAGTTGGAATTATAACACAAGAAACCAGCTCGCAACCGTGTCGAATAGTAACGAAATAAACATATGGGAGGCATCGATGTTGAAAAAAATGGAATTAACAAAGACCAAGAGGGTCAATTTGGCTACGTCAAGGACCAAATTTATCAAATGTGCTTTTGACCCCATGGGACAATGGCTTCTAACAACAACGAAGAATGAGGTACTGTTTCTGTTAGACGTCTCCAACGGATTTGAAACAGTACATGAAGTTCAATTAAGTACGCTTATACCGGAGTGGCACGACGATGTGGTATATTCTCTTTGTTGGAACAACCTGGGCACACATATGTTCTTGGGCTTAAAATCGGGAAGGATCATCGTTGTAGAAGTGACACGTAACTCTATAAAGACAGTGCATCTGATCAATGGCCATCGAGGTTCTGTTAATGCCTTGAAGACTGATTCCCTGGGCCAATTGTTAATCAGCGGTGGTGCAGATGGGTCATGGGTGTCGTGGAGCCTTGAGACGTTTTGTGTGTTGACACATTGCGATGAACTAAACGCCTCAGTGATATCATTGGATATTGATTACACTTCTAAACTTTTAGCGGTGTGCAGTGGTAATGATACTCTGCGATTTTACGATGTCACCAATGGACAACTGATTAAAACTGTGGAATACAGTAAATTATCATCTGACCTCTCTTTGACATTCTATCCCAATAGTTCATGGTATATCCTAGCGGCAGCCAATGATTTACTAGAAAATCATACAATGAGTGCTGAAAATTGTTTAAAAGTATGGGAAGTAGAATTGGATAAATTGCATAATTATAACTCTATTGGCAAGAGGAGCAGTCCAGTGAACATTAATTTACCCTCGCAACCTGCACTGACTTCGCAAAGTAACACATCAAAAGTAGAAAAATACCGCAGAGACAGGGACTTAAGGCGCCACTCAAGGCACAGACGCTCTTCTAGACTGGGATCGAGGCACTTGGAGCTCAGACGAAGATAATGCTGTGAGAACTTAGTTAGTTATTTACATGAAATTACGCATGTATATCTATATAGATGCATAAACTGTCTCAGTCAGTAGGATATAGTCATTTAATAATAATAACCGGTATCAATTGTTCAATAGAAATTCAGTCTGTTGATAATACCATTCCGGGACACGCTCCTGGATCTCATCTCTCGATAACCATGCAAACTCAGTTATCGTGTCCTTGATTTGCTCATTCAATTCAAATTTACCAGCCAGTATATGTGACTTCATCAAGAACTCTGATGCTCCGTCATCCGTTTTTAACAACCCTGCTGGCTTAGCAGACACCGTCCATGTGTTCATATTTTCACCACCAATCTGTCTTACACCAAGTTCAGCTGCATCATGAAGCGCAACACCGTCTGCAACATCGAACGCTGGGAACTTCCAATACCCTACCTTTGCGTCCTTGACAGTAAGGTACAAGGTCTTGCGCAGACTTCTCTCTAAACTCGTTAATTGGCCTTGTCTGTCCGCCTCGGTCTCTACAGGATTTTTCACAACGTTTAACACCATGTCTGCATTGGAATTGTCCTCATCCTTCGGCAAGATCACCTCTTGCTTCGCAGACCTCTCTCTATTGTGCCTTATATCTGGAACACCTCTAGGAAACCACACCCCGGGCCGTTTGGGAGTGGGCCATTTTTGTAAACTTCTGAATTTATGCTCTGCAAGAGTGCCCTTCTTGAAATAGTAATAAGCAGGAAACGTCCACATGAGCCTCTTCTCCATCTCATTCTGGTAACGGCGATACTGGCTCTCTAACCCCGCCATCTCGGGCACCACAATGGGTGTCCTTGACAGCAACAACCCAGCTCGAAGTGACGCTCTAGGAACAGCTCCCGTAGACATTGTACCTTCAAAGGAAAATTCCGGACCCACGTATAGCTCGTAGTTGAAACCCAATTGACTACTACAACGATCTAGAAACAAGAACCACTCATAGAACGCCAATCAAATAGCTCTGGTAATGGACGCACGCCTTGTATAAAGAGAACCTCGCTCACCATTGAAAAAACAAAACACGTGACTTTTCCCAACAGTGAGCCAGCAGACCTTCCATGGATGGTGACGCCTGCCATACGCCATGGAGTGCCGGTGAGGCTTACTAGTGTGAATAGTCTTAAAGGTGTTCCTTCATGAGACTGATATGACTGATTTCTGAGAGATATATCTTCAACATAGGACTCTTTATATACATGGTTCCATGTTTATAGATTATGGATAATACACATTAGCAGTAACGAAGCAGCTGAATGAATGCTGCGACGATAGCTGCTCTTCTCTTGGCCCCAGACGGATCTGGTACCTGGTTCACCGAGTTCTGACACAAAACTGGTGATTTGCCATATAAAATGGCTACGAGCTTGTCATTTCGGAAGTGTTCTTCACTGCTGTTGTTGGTTCAGCATGTTCATGAGGGAGTTCAATTGCGCCGTTGGATCAAACCCTTGTGCAGGCTGTCCCATTGGCATTCCTTGCTGTGGGTATATAGGTTGCTGCTGGGGTGGTGGTGACTGGTTCATCGCGTTGTACACGGGCTGGGGCGAGCCGTACATCGTAGTGATGGGCATTGGTTGTGGTGGGGACTTTAAGGCCTCTCTTCCCGATTTGGGCCCGTTTTTATGTGCGTCTGTAGGCATCTTTTGTGAGTTTGATTTGGATGATATCCCATCACCGACAATGATATCTGGCTCTTCGAAAACCATACCTGGTTTCAATGGCTGTCCACCAGTACCACCCCATTGGGCCTTTACAGTCCATTTTTTGTCAGCATCGGTCAACCTATGCAAGGGGATAATGCTGAACCCGTGTTGATAGTCGCAACAGTCTCTGGGGCCAAATCCTACCCCCCACCTTGTTCTCAACGACGAGGAGCCGTCCTTATTAAAGTTGGCTAAAGCATGTTCAGCTTCTTGTCTAGAGTAAACTTTCACAAACGCATGCTTTCTATGGTTGTTAAGGATAACACTCTGTACTTCTGCGAAAGGTTTGAGGATGTTAGCCAACTCCCACTCCTTCATGTGCATGGGCACACCACCAATGAATAGTGTTCTGCTGAACACTTTGATAGTCTCAGGCGGAAGACTGGGGTCGAAACTGACCGGTTTAGTCCTGTAATGGGCGTTACTAGGAACATTCATTTCATCAGGATAAAGATGATGGTTGTTAGCGAGTGCTGCTGCGTGCGAGTTGTCTCTCTTTGGAGACCTCGACCTGGATTTTCTGGAACTGACTCTTTCGTATTGACGTTCTCTCTCGCGTCTGCTACCATACGAAGTGATTCTATGTTGCTCTGATTGTTGAGCAAAGTTATCAGACATCCTAGGACTTTCTTCGTTGACCACTTGAGGCAACTGTTTGAAAAATTTCATCAGTGTGATCTTTAAGTCGTGTTCATCACTTGCAGGTTCGTCAAATAACTCGTCCGCTATATTTTGAATCTCTCTGGGTAACGAAAACGGTAGTGGTGCTGGGTCGGACAAGATTTTAGACACTAATTTATTAAGGTCTTGTGTCGACCCCGCCGTGGCAGACTCTGCTATCGCATCGTCACTGCCCGAATTACTTGAAGAGGTCCTATTCCTCACTTCGTTGAATTGTTCTTTAGTGAACAAACCAGTCCTTTCCCAAATATCGATAAGCGTAGCTATCTTTTCTCTATGGTCCTCATTGCTCTTACCGATCGCATCAACAAGCAGCTCTACAATCGACTCTCCAAGAGTATAAACAGCATGGGCAAAAGTGCTTTCCTCTGCGTCTTGGTCTACAGACTCATCTTTGGACCTCGCCTCTTCCAAGAAGGCTCTCCCAATCGAATCGATAATGTACAGAGAGCCCAACTTATGGCTGTCCTGACAAGTTTTTGAATAGCCAATGACTAGTTCAATGATTTTAGACTCTAATTCAACGTGTTCAAGGGCATACGCCGTTAATTTTTTAATTCGTGATCCTGAAATCCCCGATTTCAACTCTTTAAAAGATTCCAAGGTAGTTACAAAACTGTCGAAATCCTCTTGGCTCATTGCTAATACGAAAAAATACGGAATATACTCGATACAGAAAGTTCGTACGTTTTGCTTTATTGTACGTGTAAAGTGTACGTGTGAAGGCTATTGTCCACTAAATAATCTACTAGCGTTACAGAGAGAGAAAACGGCCAAACAAGGTTTACCTTTTGCAATAGCCTTTGCACTTAAATTGTATTATCCGTGCCTTTGAGAGTTGCTCGTCACCAAGAGACCAGAAAAGTGGTAAAGAATTCAGAACAAAGGAGTTCAGAAAAATGTGGTATTTATATGAAAATTTTTGAAAAGAAAAACACTTTTGGGACCTTTACGTTGCAAGCTCATCACCTTTAAGAGGGCGGTATCGTTGGTGTTTGTGAGCTGTGTTTGAAGGCATTTGAAAGGGGCGTAGGACTGTTGGGTTATTGGCACCGGGAGTATTTTTTAAGAGTTAAACATACGACAGGCAACCTCGGATGAGCGCGATCTACAAACTTTCGATTCAAGGGATTCGATCTTTCGACTCTAATGACAGGGAAACCATTGAGTTTGGTGCTCCGTTGACTCTTATCGTGGGTATGAACGGGTCTGGGAAGACTACGATCATTGAGTGTTTGAAGTATGCCACCACTGGGGATTTACCGCCCAATAGCAAAGGCGGCGTCTTCGTTCATGACCCTAAAATCACTGGCGAGAAGGATGTGAGGGCTCAAGTGAAGCTGGCATTTACAAGCGCGAATGGGTTGAACATGATTGTCACGAGAAACATCCAATTACTGGTTAAAAAGACGACCAACACATTCAAGACTTTAGAAGGTCAATTGGTTACCATTAACAACGTTGGGGACCGAACAACGCTGAGTACGAAATCGTCTGACTTGGACTCACAAGTACCCATCCATCTGGGTGTCCCCAAGGCCATCTTAGAGTATGTGATATTCTGTCATCAGGAAGACAGTCTGTGGCCGCTCAGTGAGCCAGCAAATTTAAAGAAAAGGTTTGACGAGATCTTTCAAGCAATGAAATTCACTAAAGCCATTGACAATTTGAAAGCGATAAAGAAGGATATGGCCGTCGATATTAAGCTGTTGAAACAAAGTGTCGAACATTTAAGGATCGATAAAGATAGATCTAAAAGTTTCAGGGCTAATATCTCTCAATTGGAAGCGAAATTGGATCGGTACAGAACACAAGTCCACGAGTTAGAAACGCAAATCAAGCTTGTCACTGAGCAATCAGATAAATTGTTTAAGTCCAACCAGGATTTCCAAGAAGTCCTCTCTAAATTGGAAAATCTCAAGACTTTACAATCTATTACTCTCAAGGACATCGAAAGATTAGAATCTTCAATTGATGTAAAACCATATTCGTCGCACGAACTGAATGATATGTTACAAAATTTTGAGCAATTACTAACGCAAAAGCAATCAGATATAACCACGCTGGAGTCCCAACTATCCACAGAAAAACTGGCATTGAATGACACGAATCAAGAAAGGGAAGATCTAATTAGGAAAGAAGTAGCATTGGTTAACCAAGAGAAAAACTACAAGGTTTTACAGACTGATCTAGTACAAATTGGTACGAGAGTTCAGACTAAGTACCAATTACAAATAGATCCCAACGACAACGGATCAATTATCACAAGTTTATCTAAGCGTAAAAAAGTGTTAGAGGAAGAACTGGACTTGTTTCAAACAAATAACAAGCAGAAAATCAGTAAATTGGAAACCACTGTGACAGATCTAGATAAAAATGAAGCTATTGAATTACAAAAAATTGAGTATGGTGAAGCTGATATTAAAAAGTTGAACCAAAATCTCGAAACATTAAGTACTAGTCTGCAGAAGTACAATTTCACACATGGTGAATTGAAACAAGATGTAAATGAGCTAAATGATTTACACAAGAAATATAACCAGTTGCTTGAGAACGATACCATCAAATTGATTACACAAAAGATAGATGACTTAAATCAAAATATCTTGCAGAGTGAAAATGAAATGGAAACTTTGAATAACGATATACTTTCTAGAGGACAACAAACCGACTCTTTTGCTAAATTAGAAATATTAAAAGAAAACATTTCCACGAAACGACTAGCTCTACAAGAGATTGTATCTAAGTTAGACAATTTGAATTGCTTCCAAGAGTCAAAGCTACTAGTCAATGCAGACTTAGCTAAAGGATTTCACAAATATTTTCATAATGTGAAAGAGAAGTTAAACTCTCTTACAAACCAGAAAAATGAATCAGAAAAGGAATTGTCTGCAGCATCTCATGATTTCGAAACACACAAGAAGATGATATCTCAGAAGGAACGACTACTTGGAAAGCTCAATGACAAGATAACCGCTCAACTACCAGAAGATACTGAAATTGATGATTATGAACTGATACTATCAGAAACTGAATTATCTTATAAGACCGCCTTAGAAAATTTGAAGATGCACCAAACAACTAGGGAGTTCAATTTAAAGGCATTAGAGATTGCTGAAAAGGAAAACTGTTGTTATCTTTGCTCTCGTAAATTCGAGGATGCGAATTTTAGAAGCAAACTGATGAACGAATTATTGCTGAAAACTAATAAGGAATTTGGTGAAAAGTTGGAGGCTTCTTTGCAAGAAGAAAAGCAATACCTGGATGAGGTTAGGGCAATAGAAAAGGATGTCATTACTTGGAAATCTCTTAAAGTGGAACTAGAAGAATTGAACGCGGGTACTAAAGCACTTACAGAAACTTTAAGAAACCGTCAGTCTGAGCTATCCGAAAAAATGGATACCATGAATACGACAAAAGCCACTTACGAATTGTTAGAATATCAAGCGAAACCGCTGGTAGACAAGTATAGCCAGGTTCAAGAGGAATCATCGACCCTTGACAATGAAGCTAATACTATATCTGAAAAATTGAAAACATATGAAGGTAAGGGTGGTAATGTAGAGACTGTACATGAGTTACGTGAAAAAGTGAAGTTGTTGAAGGAGCATATACGTTCTATGAGAGATGAAGCAATACGTTTACAGAAGGATAAAGACCATGAAACTAGTAACAAAGCGAAATTACTCAATCAAATCCAAGAAAAATCCAGATACATCGATAAGAAAGAAGCAGAAGTGGGGCGTGCTGATAGTATTAAAACAAGTATTGAAGAAAATACAATGCAAATTAGACAAGTAGAAGAACAAAAAGCAATTTCAGAATCTAACATTACAAAACTACGTTTTGATAAATCTAACGCTATGGCTGAGCTTGTTGCTACTAGAGATGAATATAAGAAAAGATTGAATGATATGTCGGGTATTCTGAATGGAATATCTCGGACACTTGAGGATGTAACTGATAAATGCGAGAAAGTGAAAGAATTTGAAATCACTGGCTTGAATGAATTGACTTTATGCAAAAAAGCACTAGCATCTACCGAGGAAAAAATATCTAAGCTAAATGCATCAATCGCAGATATGACCAACTTGTTTAATATTGAGAAGGATAAAATGGCACATTCGAATATAGAGAGGAACAATTTGAATGGTAACCTTGAGCTATTGTTGATGAAGCAAAAATTGTCGGATATCGAAAAGCAGATCAGAGATTTTGACATTCAAAATGCAGAAGCTGAAAGAGATAAATACCAACAAGAATCACTGAGGTTAAGGAATCTTTACGAGAAATTATCTGCGGAAAATGCTGGGAAACTTGGGGAGATGAAGCAACTTCAAAACCAAATTAAGTCTTTAAAGTCCCAATTAGCGACTGAGTACAAGAATGTGGACGAAAAGTATCATAAGGAATGGATTGCACTACAAACCAGGACTTTTGTTACTGATGATATCGATACCTATGCTAAAGCACTCGATAATGCAATCATGAAATATCATTCCCTAAAAATGGAAGATATTAATAGAATCATCGATGAATTATGGAAAAAGACTTATAGTGGGACGGACATAGATTCCATTAAAATCCGGTCTGATGAACTAAGTTCAGGAGGGTCTGTACGAGGCAAATCCTATAATTACCGTGTCGTGATGTTCAAGCAAGATGTGGAACTGGATATGCGAGGTAGGTGTTCTGCTGGTCAGAAAGTATTGGCTTCTATCATGATCAGATTAGCTCTGTCTGAAACTTTTGGAGTCAATTGTGGGGTTATTGCCCTGGATGAGCCAACCACAAACTTAGATGAAGAGAATATAGAAAGCTTAGCCAAATCCCTAAGCAATATTATTGAGATCAGAAAGCACCAAAAGAATTTCCAACTTATTGTGATCACCCATGATGAGAAATTTCTAAATCATATGAATGCTGCACAGTTTACTGACCATTTTTATAAAGTTGATAGAGACGATAGGCAAAAATCTCAAATTGAATGGGTGGATATAAACAAGGTCACAGAATAATGAAATGGAACGGAAGAACGTACTTCTGGATAGCTTTGGATATGCGAAGGCCGTTTCTTTACATATATAGTTATGAAATTTATCTATTGAAATTTGGCATCAATGATACCATTATGTCGATTAACACATTTTTTTTGGCAAACGATAGTACTGTACAAATGATGTAGAGGAATATATACACCAATATCGCTGGTGTGAAATAGGGAAAATGGATTTTTCAATACGACAATGAAAAAATATTAACGTCTGGCGCCTCCACCTCCTCTAGCTCTTGTCATTTCAGGTAGATGGAATGGGACCTTCAAAGTAGCCACTTTGTAAGTTTTTGCGGCACTCTTTGGAATGCCAAATGCCTCTGCTTGCGAAATAGTAGCGCCCTTGACAATAGCACCTAATGCTCTGAATAAAGACACTATCCTAGATGGCTTTATGTTCAATTCTTGTGCTAATGGAGAAATTTCGACTATGAAATTATCCAAATGGAATATTAAAGCTAATATAAATGCCAACAATTTGTCTTCCTTGACAGGGTCAATAAAGAAGGATCTATTTTTGGATCTACCAAACTGACCTGCCTTAGCGACAGTGAATCTTTCCAGAATACCGTCTATCAATATCTCCGGTGGGGAATTCAACTTCTCGAGTAGCTTGTCCTTACTGTTTAATCTTCTATTATCGTAAACACCCAGTAGTAAAGATAGATAGTATAGCAATTGCAATTTGGGTAAATGAGATGGTTGTGTCAATGATGCTATTTTCTTTGTGACGTAAGTGGACTCAGAGTAAGGTAAGAACTCCAACTTCTTCTCTACTTCCTCTTCCTTCAAGATCGGCCCGACTCTTATAAATGACATTTCCTTCTTTGGTATTATGTTAGCGACAGGATATATTTGTTCCACGTCTGTAGCGTCCACGTTAGCAACAGGCGTAGGTCTATCGTTGTCAATAGCTTCTTGCATCTCTGCCTTTGTGGGCAAACTCTTCGAAGTTTCTCTGACAGAGTCGATAATGTCTACAGCCACGTCTGTCAACTTATCAGAATCAATTCTATTTCTTTCCAAATCAGAAATGGCTTTCTTTGCCTTCTTAGTACCAAAGGCTTCACCTAAAGCATTTCTTAGCACAGATCCGCGCACGGTACCGTCATTCTTGATAGCTGGTCCCTTCAATTTTTTAGTTGCTTTAGCAACAATCTTGGGACTTATCATGGGAGCTTTGTACAGCTCGATACTTTTCTTCTCCGGGTTGTAAACACCCACCACGTGCTGAACACCTTCCTCAGCAACTTTATCCGTGGTTCCGTCGTACTCCAGTCTCAAATTCTCACCATGCACCAAAAATTCATCCTTAGCCGGCTTCTTCTTCAAACGATAAAGATCAAAATGCGTATCTTCTGGAATTCTGAAACCTTTGAAAAAACTACCAATCACGGCGGAGGGGCCTTCTTCCACAGAGGAAACCTCGATCTCAGATATACTTCTCTTCCCCATATTGCCTCCGACACTCAGATATCGCCAATTCACTACAATTTCTGCTATTCCTGGAGTGCCTTTCTGGTAACGATCCTCTCTCTATATACTGTAACAAGAGCTCATCGCATCGCTAGTCGCAAGACAAAAAAAATTTTTCAATATCTGCCATTACCCGGCCGAACATTAAGATTGTACAAATTTAGGGCTAGCAAAGTGGCAATATTAGGGCTTATAAATATCACGTGTTTAGGGTTTTCTAGTATCACGTGTTTATGTTAGGGCTTTCGAACTTATCACGTGTTCTGCGTCAAGATTTTTCATTGAAAAATCTCTGGCAAATGAAGCCATCGAGTCCCATTACCAGTGTTAACTACGGGTCGTTACGAGGGTACAGATCTCGACGGTGGATGCGATCACGTTGTAGCACTGCGTTTAAGAGATTGATGTCGTCTGGAGCTAAAATAACACAACCACGTTGGTACGCGCCCCATGTGGAGGGCCAGGAAAAGCCTGTTTTGAAATTGTTCAACACGCTGACAAGATCGAAGGAGCCTTTTTATCCCTTGGCTGGTGACAATACCGTGACATGGTACTCGTGTGGCCCCACTGTGTACGACTCTTCGCATATGGGACATGCTAGAAACTATGTTTCCATTGATATCAACAGGAGAATCATGTCTGATTACTTTGGATACGACATTGAGTTTGTTCAGAATGTGACTGATATTGACGACAAGATCATCATCAGGGCTAGACAATTGTATTTGTTTGAACAGTATGTGTCGTCTGTTGATTCAGTGAGCTCCGACGTGATCTCCAAGGTGGAAGCCAGTTTGTTTCAGTACGTGGCTCACAATTTAAACCAGGACCTCAAGGATGTTGGTTCGTTGGAACAATGGATCAAGTCCGTTGATGTGGAGGCTATGAAGTTGGAGAACCCGAAATTTCCAATGCATCTCACTGCAGTGACGAGTTGTGTTCAGGGACTACGACAGAAGACAGGCGATAAGTCGGAATTTTTTGCCAGCGTGAAGGATGTCCTTGTGCCGCTCCTGGACAAGGAGAATGGCGCGTCTGTGAATGATCCTGAAGTGTTTAAGAAATTGCCTGCCTATTGGGAGTCCCGTTACGACGAGGACATGGCCAAATTGAACGTGCTGCCCCCCACTGTGACTACTAGAGTCTCTGAATACGTTCCTGAGATTGTCGCTTTTGTAGAAAAGATTATCTCAAACGGTTACGCTTATGCTACGGAAGATGGCTCTGTTTATTTTGATACATTGAGTTTTGATTCTAGTGAAAATCACGATTATGCTAAATGTCAGCCATGGAATAAAGGTAAATTGGACCTGATCGATGACGCAGAGGGTTCTCTGTCCAACCAGAATAATGCTGGTAAAAAATCTAGAAACGATTTTGCCCTATGGAAGGCTTCTAAGCCTGGTGAGCCCGAATGGGATTCTCCATGGGGGAAGGGAAGGCCCGGATGGCATATCGAGTGTTCCGTGATGGCAAGTGACGTTCTTGGTTCAAACATTGATATTCACTCCGGTGGTATCGACCTTGCATTCCCACATCATGATAATGAGTTGGCTCAATCTGAAGCCTGCTTTGACAATAAGCAATGGGTGAACTACTTTTTACACACTGGTCATCTACATATTGAAGGTCAAAAGATGTCCAAATCTTTGAAGAATTTCATTACCATCGATGAAGCTTTGCAGAAGTTTTCTCCTCGTCAACTGAGATTGGTATTCAGTCTTGTGCAATGGAACAATCAGTTGGATTTCAAAGAGAAATTAATCCATGAAGTGAAATCTGTAGAGACATCGTTTAATAATTTTTTCAACAATGTCAGAGCTTTGATCTCTGATAACCAGCATTTACTGAGTGAGGGCAAATATGTTTCGAAGAAATTGACTCCATTGGAGAAAAATCTAATGAAAGATTTGAAAGATACGCAAAGAAAAGTTCATTCTGCCTTCTGTGATAATTTGTCGACCCCTGTAGCCATGAAAGCTTTAGGCGATTTAATATCTATAGCCAATACTTATGTGTCCACAGTTGGGGCTGATTTAAAGATTGAGCCGATTATTAGCATTTGTAAGTATATCACCAAGATTCTTGGAATTCTTGGGTTCCCAGTGCGCTCGGATGGTTTAGGTTGGTTATCTCAAACGACATCATCAGAGAACGGTGTCACATCGATAGAAGACACCGTTATGCCTTACGTGAAAGTGTTATCTACCCTTAGAGATAAAGTTAGATCAATGGCTATTGAAAAGGCAGACAGTGTTGAATATTTGAAGATCACAGATTCAATCAGAGATCACGAGTTGTTGAATTTAAATATAGCATTAGATGATAGAAGTGGTCAAGCTGCTCTAATTAAATTTTTGACTCCCGAAGAAAGGGAAGAGATGATCAAGATAACCAAAGAGAAAGAAGCTCGTGAAGCTGCTAAACTTGCAAGAAAAATCCAACAACAAAAGGAGAAGGAACAAAAAGAAAAAGAACGGTTAGCAAAGGCTAAACTATCACCTGCACAAATGTTCAAAGATGAGGCTCTTTACAGCGCTTGGGATGAGAATGGGTTGCCTACGAAGGATAAAGATGGTAATGAGATCACTAAGAGTATGTCCAAGAAATTAAAGAAGCAATGGGATCAACAGAAAAAATTACACGACGAATATTTAAGCTCGCAATGAACCTAATTACAAATTATCGAAACTTGATATATATATGTGTGTATGTGCCTCGTGGTGTATAAGTTATGAGATTAAATAAAAAATAATCCCTGCGATACCGCTTATATGTATTCATTAATCAACCACTAAATAATTTATTGCAACTATCGTCGAAAATATCTACGAAATATACGTGATTGAGCTCTCCAAAAAGCGACATTGGCATTCATACGAGTTACAATGGATAAAACCAAGTATGTTACGGCATAATTTGTTACTTTACTGCTTGAAATTGAGCAATGGCGATAGCATTTACTAACTGTGCTAAATTAGAACATCTAAAGCATTAGAAAACTTGGCAAATAACGAAGAAGCCATTGAGCGTCTAGATAAAGAGGTAGAACTGTATAGGTTACGGAAAATTACGCCTCTATATAAGGAAAGAGATGGATGTATCAATGATATACCAGAGTTTTGGAAAATAGTTTTATCTCAACATTCCAATTTTGCGAACTTCATTCGAGCCTCTGATTTTAAATATGTAGACCAGATCAGTAAAGTAGAAGTGAACTGGGATGAAGAGGCCAATTTCCAAGTGACGTTGCAATTCGAAGAGATTAAAGATGATTTCCCTGCGCAAACAGTTACCAAATCTTTCAAAATCGTTAAAGTAGATCATGGTGAGTCGTCCGACAGTGAGGAAGATCAGGATGATGATGAAAGGCTTGTCAGCGAACCCGTAGAGGTCCAATGGCCCAAATCATACGACCACATTAACCCATCGTTGATCCGGGATAAGACCACTCCAGAGGGGAAGAAAAATTACCGAGCAGGTATGAAATCCTTATTCGGTTGGTTCAAGTGGACTGGGCTGAAACCTGGTAAAGAGTTCCCGCATGGGGACTCACTGGCGTCGTTGTTCAGCGAGGATTTGTATCCGTACTGTGTGAAATACTATACTGAAGCGCAACGAGACTTGGAGGACGAAGCCAGTGACTCTGAATACGATAGTACAGAAGAGCCGTTAAACTTGGACGACCTGGATTTGCCTGCCAGTAAGAAGCACAAGGCTTAGTAGTCGATATCTTTATTTTTTGCAACTCGATGACTCTTGGGTTGCGGTCCCTTCCTCTTGGGCTTGACCACATTCCTCTTGGACAATTTCATCATTGGGTCATCAAATTTATAATTATGTTTGGGCTTGTGAGTAGTTGACGAAGTGACTTTCTCGATATTGGTTACCACGGGTTTAACTTGTTTAATAACGTTTGTATCTAGCTTCTTCTTCCCAAGTAAATACTCTTCGTTGACATCATTCGACTGCTTCTCATACATCCATTCTAGCCCGCTCTTTTTGGACTGTGACGTGCCGTCCACGAGTTGTTGCAACTGTTGCTCTTTAGCGATTTCCTGCTTCCTCTCCTGGAGCTTCTGCTCCTCTTTCAATAGTGCCTGTTCCGTGTCCCAAACTTTCTTTCTATTCTTCACCAGCTTCGGGTTCCATGACTTCAGAAGGTTTAAATCGCCGGCCATTGTGTACCACGCGCTGGGTGTGGCTCGACGGCTTGCAAGTAGAAATAGCGATGAGTTCGAATCAAATATAGCTATCAACTTCCCGTACACACCTGGTGCACAAACTCGATAAAAGACATGCACACGTACAGATACTTATATATATAATACAGGCTACGTACATGAGAGATCTAGCTGAGGCTCTAGCAACGCCTCCATAACCAGGAGGCAGGTTTGCGCCAGTAAAACGGCACACGGTCGCTCAGAAACCATGGATCTTGATGTTCTTCTTTTGCAACCCCAGTTGCGAAATCATAAACTCGCAAACTTTCGCTCTCTGGTCACCTTGCAATTGGATAATCTCCCCCATCTCGCTGTCCTTCACAATGTTACCGTTGCAAGCGAAGTCTTTCTTCAAGACCTTCAAAATCCGCTTCAAATCATACTCCGCAGGAACACCTTGCACAGTGGTTAAAGTCTTACGCCCATTTCTCTGTTGGATTCTGATATGGATGTAATTGGCTGTAGTGGTCTCGTCGTCCCCAGTGTCGGCAAATGGATCAAACGATTTCAAATTCTCAATAGACATATAACAACTCTAGCACTCTCGGTAGTATAACACTTCAACACCTTTCTTAAACAACACAAACACCGAAAAAACTCTTCAAATCTACACTATAAAGAGTAGTAGTCAAGTACTAAAACTCGCTTTCGATGGGGCTTTAAAAAATTTTCCCGGTCTAAACGTGTCGCTCGCGACGGATTGGTGGTGATGAATAAAAATGGAATCCAGGGATTAGTGGCCAAGTTAACACACCGGTATGTGGTGTTTGGAGGGGGTGTTTGGAGGGCCAGTAAGGTGTGTGATGTCTCGAGGAGAAGCGGACTTGCAGAAGACGCTGAGCAAAGCGTGTTCGGTTGAGGAAAGCGCGCCGAAACGGAAGCATGTGCGTGCTTGTATCGTTTATACGTGGGACCACCAGAGTTCGAAGCAGTTGTTCCAGACGTTGAAGAGCCAGCCGTTTGTGGACGATGAGGTGCAGTTGTGGAAGATGCTGATTGTGTTGCATAAGGTGATCCAGGAGGGCCATCCGTCGGCGCTGAAGATTGCTGTGAGGGAGCGGGAGTGGATCCGGTCTTTGGGGCGGGTCCATTCTGGGTCGTCGTCGGTGTATTCGAAGCTGATTAGAGGCTACGTGGAGTATCTGGTGTTGAAGTTGAATTTCCATGCGAACCACAAGGGGTTTAACAACGGGACTTTTGAGTACCAGGAGTATGTGTCGTTGATCTCGGTGTCGGACCCTGACGAAGGGTACGAGACGATTCTCGACTTGATGTCTCTGCAGGACTCTCTGGACTCCTTTGGGCAGGTTGTGTTTGCGTCGATTCAAAGGAGCAGCAACCGGAGCCCCGAGGCCAAGATCGCGGTGCTGATCCCGCTGTTGACCGAGTCCTATGGGATTTACAAGTTTATCACGTCGATGCTCAGAGCCATGCATAGGCAGTTGAACGACAAAGAGGGTGACGAGGCATTGCTGCCCTTGAAGGAGAAGTACGAGTTGCAACATAGCAGGCTGTTCGAGTTCTATGCGGATTGTTCCTCGATCAAGTTTTTAACCACTCTGGTGGCAATCCCAAAATTACCTACTGTAGCGCCCGACGTCTTCTTGATCGCTGACGATGACGAGTCCAATGGGAAGCAGATCAAGTTTGAACGGAAACAGACTAAGTCGCCTTCGAGGCAGCAACGGCCTCAGCCACCGCTCACTGAGACTCGTACTGCGAGCCAGGCGTCGATAATGTCGCCAATGAGCACTTCGGGGACCACTAACTACGCTGCGTTGATTCCAACCGTAACAGGTGCTGCCACTGCGAGTATGTTACCAACGATGCAACCGGCTCAAATACAACCTGATTTCTGGGCACAACAGCAAGCGCAGTATGCATCGGAACAGGCTCGGTTGGAACAAGAGAGACAATTACAACTACAACAGCAGCAGTTACAACAGCAACAGTTCCAACAAGAGATGGCAAATTTGCAAATACAGCAACATTCGCAACATCAAAACGATCTGATGGCAATGACTAAGCAATACGAAAACGACCAGCAATTGTTGCAACAGTACGACTCGCGTGTGCAACAATTGGAAAGTGAAATCAATACCATGAATGAAACGGCCACAAGGCAGATCGCAAACAAGGATGAGCAATTAGACGCAGTAAAGAGTCAATTAGAAGTGTGGTCCACCAAATATGACTCCCTAGCAAAACTCTATTCACAATTACGCCAGGAACATTTACAACTGTTACCAAAATTCAAGAAATTACAGAAAAAAGTCAGCAGTGCACAGGAGGCAATAAGCCAAAAGGAACACTTGGAGACAAGGATAAGACAAAAGGATATTCAAATGGCGGACCTTATCAAGGATAGAGACAGATTGAGAAACGAGGCTGATAAGAGACTGGAGGCTGATACTAATAGTAATATCAATGGGACTTCGAATTCAACTGCGAATATTGCATTGACTGAGACAAAGATGAGCCCCATCATTGATGCATGCCTTGAAGGAGGTATCAATGTTATACAGGAGTCAATATTTGCCCTTGACGGTATTCCAACACACAGTGATGTCCAAGCTTCTTTGCTTTTACCTTTGATTGAAGGAGCTGCCGAGAAGGCGACACTTTTTGCCACTAGTTTCAATGATTTGTTGGTAGATGGTGTGATAGACGGGGATCAACCGACAGTGATCCTTAATATCAATGAGTTCAGTACTGCTGTGGCCTCCTTGGTAGTGTACTGTAAAAACTTCATCTTTAATTTGAACGGTGATAGAGCCGATGAATTGGTTGATCTTTTGAAAAGAGCTGCAAGAGAGGGACAATATTTCTTTGAAGACCTCTTGTCTGAAAACCTTGATCCATTAGACATCGAAGCAAAGACAGACACTGTTATCAATGCCAATGTGGATATGCAAGAGAAATTACAGAATTTGGCATTAGCCATCGAACCTTTGATCCTATCATCCAAAAACAGGGCTGAAGCCAATGCCCATTCTGAATTGGTGAACACTGCAGAAAATATTGTCAGGTCTTCCGAAAAACTTCGTGTCAATGTCGATGTCGATGTACCAAAGCCCTTGTTATCTATGGCTCTTGAGATTATCGACGCTATTGTGGCATTAGTGAAGGCTGCCATTGCATGCCAAGATGAAATCGCCTCAAGGACTTCTCAACCTTTAAAAGAGTTCTACAAGAAAAATAGTCGGTGGACAGAAGGCTTAGTCTCTGCTGCTAAGACTGTTGGTACAGCAACAAACCTATTGATCAGCATTGCAGGTGATCTAATCTCCAAGAATGAAGAAACGTCTCCAGAGGAATTTGTAGTGGCTTCGAAGGAAGTCGCAGCCTCCACAGCACAACTGGTCGCAGCATCAAGGGTAAAGACCACGGCACATTCTAAAGCTCAAGCCGATTTGGAAAATTGCTCCTCCGTGGTGGGGAACGCCTGTAGGACACTAGTACATCATGTTATGGGCTCTGTGAATGGAAATCAAGAATCAGAACCACTAAATTTCTCGTCGGATCACGCTGCCAAGACTGCAGAGATGGAACAGCAGGTCACCATCCTAAAACTGGAACAATCTCTGGTCAACGCAAGGAAAAAGTTGGGAGATATAAGAAAACATTCGTATTTCTTGGAGCAAGAACAAGAATAACCCCAAGGTCATATAGTCAAACATGTAACAAGCAAAATAGATGTCATACTCTGATGCACCTCGTTGTACTCGTAAATCTTAATTTTTTATCATTTTGTAATTGTTGGATCAGTTTCACTGATACGTTGACTACTGATTTTTATAGAAAGGATCATTTTTTTAGCAAGAGTTGTATTATATATTGACAAGAGCTGGTTGAGGCTATCATTGGTCATTTACGAGTAACAGCCTTCGTATATAAACTACCTACCACCGGATCTCTAGACGGCACTGTCATTTCCTCCGGACCGTCGCTTTTACGCATTTTAATAAAATAATAGAAATTGACCTTAATTTAACACCTTTTAAGACATTATAGACTGCACAAACGCAACGGTGCACAAAGTTGATATTTGTGGTATTGATAGTTAGGTGCCCTGAGCATATTACTGATGGGGCTGTGGCTTCCTCAGACTATACAACGGCGGTTGTTGTTCCAAATATTGAAGCAAATCTCTTTATTTTCGAAGATTGATTTATCCAATCTGGATGAAGTTTCCTTTGGCTCAAGTTCAAAAGCTACATTTACAGACTTGGAGTTAGATGTGGAAGAGTTTGATCAATTTGATGTAGAAATTCTTTCGGGAAATATTAAAAGGATAGATCTACAACTTACCGTCTCTGGCGGATTAGACATTGTCGCTTCTGGGGTTGAATTTAAAATACTTTTACCTGAAACACTCGGCTCTACCAATTTAGAAAATAGTGGGTTGGAGAATGATACATTATCGAAGTCTGTTTTTGCGAAAAGTATCCAAAGCTTGACGGCATCTTTCTTACAAATCCAGAATGAAACGAATTTAGATGACATAAACACTGACGATGATTCTAGCACAACTGGACACACAAAAAGGGAAGCCACTGGTGATACCGAAAAGGAGCCATCTAATATGAAAAATGTACGAAACAAGATTTTAAATACCATGCTAGGCAAGTTAACTCTGGAACTACAAGACGTTACCGTATCTATGGTGGATGATGATGACCATAATACTACAGTGATGGATCTTTTACTAAGAGGACTGGTATCAAAGAGTGCAGAAAATTCTATACGAACACTAATAATAGAATCCATTGATTTGGTTGCATACAAGGAACAGAGGAAGGAGAGCAACTCTGATTCCGAGAATTCGGACGATCTTCTATCAGAAAGCATGTACTATTCGAAACTGGATGATACTTCACTGTATATGAGCGCCATTGATCAACCTACGACTCAGGAAAGCGTGTTTATTACTGCTTTTTCCAATAGCAGTCACAATAGTTTGCATAGAACACCGTATAACATCATCAGCACCCAGAAGATAAGCATCAGTCTTGAAGGTTTAAACTCGATAGAAAATTTAGAAATTTTGGATTTGACATTCGATATCTCTAAAATTGATATCAATTTACAGGAAATACCGAAGCTGGATACTGCTTGTTCGATAATTGTATCTAGAGTTATTTTATTCATAACATCTCGACAAAGTCATTCGACAGCTGACAATGAGGAATCAAATATTGCTGATCAAACAGGATACAAAAGATTTAGGGCTGAACAAGACATCGAAGATTTGCCCTTTTTATCATATATGTGCGTTGAAACTATGATAATCAAAATATCTCCTCTTTTGAGCTTGAACTTTACTCATTTATATCTTAACAGGGAGGCAGGTAACAAATATTCTGTAAAGCTGGAATGGGCAGAGATTTCAGACAAAAATGCTACCCGAAGAAAGTTAAATAAGGAGAAGCCATTTATTAGCGGAGTTATGTCCAAGAGCAGCCACATTTTACAATGCAAGAACCCCATAGACATTTCGTTAACACCTAACCAATTTATAGAGCTCGGAACGGCGTTCAAATCAATATCTAATTTTTCCAATACGATAGGCTCTACAAATAAACGACCTCCAAGCACTGCTCCATTCCATATCACAAAGAAGGAAAATAAGGAAGAATCTTCAATTCATTTATCTGAAATCTCTTTCGGGATTGACTTTACCGATTTCTCCCTTGCCCTCTTATGCCTAGACATAAAATATGACATGTACAAACAAAAAGTTGTAGCTGATACTATCTCGATCCTAAGATCTAGTGCCACAAAAGTGAACCAACTATTGGTATTGTCACAGCTTACAGTGGATATTCTGCAACATAAACGAACTATTCGCTCCTACTCAGATACTTTCGAACCAATGTCGTTAAACACTAAAATAGTGATTAACATTGAAGATATCACGTTCAAAGATAGCTACGAGAAATTGTTAAAGCTTTCCACACTCATTAAGCCACTAGTAGCACCTTTTATTACAGAAGGTAGTAACAATATTGGAGTACAAAAGAGAAGATCCACTTTGAAGAAAAGTGTTAGAATAATGGCGTCTTCTGGGATGGTTTACAAAGAAGGGATATCTGCAGCATTTGTTATTTCGATCAATACAATCAAATGGAAACTCAAAAGATTTTTAGGCAATGAGAAATTTGGAACCCTTTGCGGAGAATTGACGGATAGTATCGTAACCCTTACAGAGCTGGAAAAAGATTTCATTTTCCACTGTTTCAATTTTAAGATTCAGAGGATCAGTGATAGTAATTCTAAAGAGGATATAGTGGATGCCGTTCCACTATCTGAAAGAGTACATCCCGCATTGATTGTGAAGAAAAGTGAGATGGGCAAAACGACAAAGATAAAAGTCCGATTTAAAAGCTTATTACTAAACTACTATGCCAAATGGTTAGATATTATAGAAGACAAGACGGAAGATAAGTTGTCACACACCAATCCCGAAATACTTAAAACAGACCTAGATGTCGAAGAAAATCCCAATAACCTAACAGAAACAACAGTTTGGGATGTGAAGCTCGCAGAATCATGTTTAATGTTACATCCTTATCGAATAAACTCTGTCTTGTCTGTTGTGATCGAAAATAGCATGGCTAATTTTGTCTCTTTTAGTGAAGTTAATCTAAACATAAACAGTGGGAAATTACACTTACTTGATGATATACATATGATGGAAGTAACAGGGAAAAAACAACCAAAATCTTTACAAAATTTCCTAGCTTCTCATGGATTCACTTCCATTGGTCGATTTATAAATGGACGAGTTCGCATCAGAGTTTTAGAAAATGCAATGGAAATGAAGCTAAATTTTGAGCATATTAGTCTTTCATTGTGCCCAGACTCTTTCCATACTCTGATACAGTCTGTGCTCGATTTAAAATCCCCTGAAACTTTTCCAGATAGTAAAAAATATCGACTTTCTCAACACAATGATACAAATATACTCGAAAGAGCTGACCTTACCTTTTTCGATGATTTGGATTCTGACAGCTCTGGATCAATGGATCAAAATTCTAACGACAACTATATGGCTATGATAGAGAGGTTTATTGATCAAGAGTTGCCCTACGACAAAACCGCAGCTAATTATGAAACACTGAATAGCACGAATAATCTTTCAACTGTGAACTCTCAAACTAGTTCTGAAGAAATGATTCAAATCAAAGAAGACTATATTGATAGTGCGCCTGATTTTGATGAAAGCACATATGATACGAAATTGCCAAATTTGACTAAGCAGAACGATGCTTCTGCTCAGATGCCAAAGATGGAGATAATCCTCGTGGTGAATAAGATAAACATAAAACTATTTGATGGCTTTGATTGGAAGTATTCTAGAAAGATCATATCAGGATTAATTGACGATACGGAGGAGAATTTTTCCAAATTGGACGAATCAGGTAAATTAAATGGAACCGCTGAAGAGACACATGATTCTGGCACAACGGCATTTGGCTCAATTTACATACCAGGTCCCAGTTCAAAAAAACAGGAGTCAGATAGACAAACTTTTGATAAGAGTGGAATTGATTTTCCTATTTCGGGCCATGCTGCTAAAAGAGACCTCTATCCATCAAAGAGCTACAATGTTATGATTGGTGTTGACAATATCACAATAAAAACCACACTCTGGAAACCTCTACAGAGTGAACAATCGATGAAGAGGTTTTTATCAGAAAAGATGTGTGATGTTTCGGTTGATGTTGATTTCTTTGAAATACTTGATAATGTGCCCACGTCAACATGGAAAAAATTCTTAACTATGATACATGATCGTTCTGGAAGAACTGGGAAATTTTTAACGTCAAACATAATGCTGATAAAACCCATCAGAGAGCTAGCTTCCTATGATTCAATAATCCAGTCGAAAATTGCTCCGTTAAGACTTCACGTAGATCAAGACACCTTAGATTTCTTAATTCGATTTTTTGAATTCAAAGATCCTAGGTTTGAATTGATAGATGACTACCCTGAAGAGTTCTTTATCCAAAAATTTCAACTTGAGCATGTGAATATCAGATTGGATTACAAACCGAAGAAAGTAGACTATGCTGGATTAAGGTCCGGACATACAAGCGAGTTGATGAATTTTTTTACTTTGGATGGATCCAATTTGATATTAAAGAGAGTAATTTTGCGTGGTGTGAGTGGGTTCACTGAATTAGGATCTATATTAAAACGTTTATGGACTCCAGATATTACAAAAAAACAGTTGGGAGGCGTTTTAGAAGGTATTACACCTGTAAGGTCTTTTATGACACTAAGCTCCGGGATTAAAACCTTAGTAACTGTTTTACTCTCAGAGCACAGTAACACCGACGGCAACTTCCCTAGAAATTTCAAAGAGAGCACTAACATATTCATGCGGACCTCGACAGGTGAATTTATTAAACTTGGAGCGAAGATGGCGTCTGGTACTCAAAACATCCTCGAGACCACAGAAAAATACTTAGGAGGACAAGGCGCTTCTGCTCGTATGACGAAACCCAAAGAGGTCGCATTCACTGACAGGACTTTGCTTGACATTGAGAATCTAATTAATGAGGACCAATTACTTGGTGGCAGTAACCCAAATGTTCGAGGCAAAAAACCATCCGCAGTTATTATTGATCCTAACTCATTTAATGACAATGGACAGCCGAAAATCGTAAGTCTTTACGCTAATCAACCTTTAGATGTGCACCAAGGACTCGAAGAAGCATATCATTCTCTAGAGAAACACATAAAAATTGCATTTGATGCCGTCTGGCAGAACAAGAATTCTGAAAGTGCTAAAGCTGCTGCTGTATCAGCGGCCAAAGTTGCTCCAGTGGCGATCATAAGACCATTGATTGGTGCCACTGAAGCAATATCCAAAGCATTATTTGGAATTGCTAACCAGTACGATGAAGGATTAAGAGAATCTTTGAAGGATAAATATAAATCTTCAGAACCTACTAACAGTAAAGAATAAATTTATATATGACTGGTTCATAACAAATATAAATATGTAAATGATTAACACATCGAGGTTATTATAATGTCATTGATTTTACAAACTTGGTTTTATTTCTTTCTTTATTTATTTTTCGTAAAACTACAGAGAGACTTCAACAGGTGTTTACGTAGCAACACTTATTCGGTCCCAGGTCTAGTGACAGGCCAGGAATAATCTCTATCCTTTGGATGGACCACATACTTGTGTTTTCTCATGTATTCCAATAGACCCTTTGGTCCTCTAGAGCCATATGGATAAATTTCTGGTTGAGGAGCATCTGGGCCTTCCAAGTACTCCAATAGAGGAGTGAACAAGGACCAACTAACATCCAATTCATCGTCTCTGACAAAGTTGGAGTGGTCACCCAACAAAGCATCTCTGATCAAGACCTCGTAAGCTTCTGGAATCCAGAAGTTCTTGTATCTTGTAGAGTAGGTCAAGTCCAAATCGGTCACTTGGGTGGATTTAGACAAACCTGGAGTCTTTGCATTAAATTTCACATAAACAGCTTGGTTGGGTTGGATTCTGATAATCAACTCATTGTTAGGGATATCAGTGAACACACCGCTAGCAACACCCTTG
This sequence comes from Sungouiozyma intestinalis, assembly GCA_003708845.3. Taxonomy (NCBI): domain Eukaryota; kingdom Fungi; phylum Ascomycota; class Saccharomycetes; order Saccharomycetales; family Saccharomycetaceae; genus Sungouiozyma; species Sungouiozyma intestinalis. Next base: position 53,722 of record PPOJ03000014.1, on the reverse strand, counting down.
TACTGGATTCTGACTTCGACTTTAGTTTCGTTCAAAGCCTTACCAGCTCTCATCATGATTGGAACACCGTCCCAACGTTCGTTTTTAATGTGGAAGGCCATCGAGGCGAAAGTGATACATTTGGAACCGGGTTTCACGGTCTCATCATCCAAATAAGCAGGTTTCGTACCGTCCTCAGATTTACCGTATTGGCCCAACAATAAGTCGTTCACATCGATAGGAGCCACGCTCTTCAATACTTTAACCTTCTCATCTCTCACAGCTTCTGGGTCAAACGAAGTGGGTCTTTCCATAGTCAACAGGGTCAAAACTTGCAAAAGATGGTTCTGCATGACATCTCTGATGATCCCGATGTTGTCGAAGTAACCACCTCTACCTTCGGTACCAAATGGTTCTTTGAACGAAATTTGGATACTTTGGATATTTTCTTTGTTCCAAGTAGCATTGATGAACTGGTTACCGAATCTGAACACCAACAAGTTCTTCACTAGTTCTTTACCCAAGTAATGGTCAATTCTATAAATTTCTTCCTCTTTGAAAAGTGGGCTCAAATCCTTTTGCAATTGTCTAGCGGTTTTCAAGTCACGGCCAAATGGCTTTTCGACAATCACCCTGGTGATGCCGTTCGTAGCATACACCAACTTCTTGATCTGTTTGGCAACGCTCAAAAACACACTTGGAGGTAAAGCGAAGTAGAACAGACGGTGAGGTTCGGTGACTCCCCTTTCTTTTTCAAACTCCTCAATGTGTTCTCTCAACTTGTTGTAACCTTCATCGGTATCGTATGGACCGGACACGTAACTCAACAACTTGAAAAATTGTTCCTCTTTCACGTCATCGGCGATACCGTTAGGCTTCTTCAAGTAGCCCTTAATACGCTCGCGCAATTCTTCAACAGTCAATGCGGAACGAGCATAACCGACAATCTTCGTCGTAGGGTCCAAATAGCCCTCTCTGAATAGCCCAAATAACGCGGGGAAAGTCTTTTTCTTTGCCAGGTCCCCAGAGGCACCAAACACGGTGATAACAGTGTTTTTCTCAAACTTAACAGCCATTTTCAGTATTGCAATGGATACGCGACTCGGACTTATCCCTGGAAGAAACTAACCGCAATTCCAATCGTAAACCAATTGGCCATCGCAAAGACCATGCCTTTATAACTGACATTGTCCAGGGGGATTTCACCGCTAGATAGGAGTAGTTCAGGGACAATCCAGTTGCCAGCGTGCGCAGCTTACTCGCCTCAATGGAAAGCCCGTGGACACGTGTGTGTGTTTTGGCGCAGGCGGGGCATCCACTACAGGGAGACGGTGTTTTGTCCTGGTGGCCAGTTAAAGGGGGGGGGAGGTCCCATGCAAAGTGGGCCTGCGCGTCCGACACGGAGTTAATACAATGCAGTGGACACCGGCCCAGGGCATTAGGGATTGGCGTTAGGGGTAGAAATTAGGGTTTGTAAACAGCGCACTAGGATATTGGATTGGGAGTTGGGCATTGCGCATTGGGAATTCGCCAAATGCGGGGGTCACCACGATGTGTGTGCCAAGACTGTTGCCTGCGGCTCGTCTCGGTTCATTGGACGGTACTCGTACTGGCAATGCTCGCTGCCGCCGAGCATAGCCGCGACATCGATGTCCATGCCGAGGGTGTACTCCGTGTGAGGCAGCTGGGTTCGATATTTTTCTTCGAGGTGCTTAGTCAGTTCTCGGCGTTTCGCAGTTGATTCGTCTGGGTACACGAGCCCTCCGCCGTTCATGGCGCCCCCCGGGGCGGCTATGACTTCGATGAAATCGGTTTTGAAAGGGTCGGCCGAGTGTACTGCGGGGCCGAGATATGTCCCGGACCCGAGTTCTACGCCTGTACGGGCGCGTTGCTGTTGGCGCCGCCTCAACAGAGCAGCGTTACGCGGCGGAGGTGCCGCTTTGCCGTCCAAGTGCCTCACCATGTTCTGTATATTTCGGAACCCGGAGATCTCCGCCGCAGACGCGATCTTTGCACCATGGCAGTCCAACAGCCGGTACTCCAGGACGTTCTGGTTCTTGCCCCGCAACGTGTCGACTCGTGACCCGTCGTGCAACGTCTGCAAGCGTTGGATATACTGCCAGGCGTACCCTCCAGAGCTACTGCCCTCGTTGACGGACATGTGCAATCGCGGGTCCCATCCGGGAGGACTGAGCTCTTGGAAAATCGTGCTGGAGCCTAGAGTGCTAGAGCCCGGCGTGAGGCCCAATTGGTCCAACATTGCGACGAACTCTCTCGGCGTAATCACACAGTCGATCTCGCCCTCACACTCGGGTCTTGCCGCTTCTAGTTTCTGATCGAAATTGGGCGCGATGTGCAAATGGTACGAACCTGGCGCCACAGCTTTCAAGAGCCGACCTGTCAATTGCTGAGCGGATTTGGCAGTCAACAGCAATGGCGCTAGCGTCGGCTTCGTTTTCTCTATATAGATCACCACGCCAGGGTCATTGCTCGACAACAGCGGCGACGTGTCATGGTGCCGTGAACTGATTTGGTCCAAAGTTTGGTCGAGCGAGACCAAGTGACCCAGCTGAGTACCGACCACGTACTGTGCATGGAAATACGTTTGCCAAAGGCTCCAGAACACAGAGTCAAAATCGGCCACAGATAATCCATAATAGGTTGCAAGGTTGACCCGGCATTGCGGTGCAACACTGACCACTAACGGCCTGTTGGCCGTGGCAAGGCCCTCCCAGGAAGTTAGAAACACTTGGTAACTTTGACGAGAGAGCATGATCTCTTCACTCGAAGTGATGCACCCAGAGCACGCCAGACAGTCGGACAAGGTGATATGAACTTTCTCCAACTCGTTGCTCTCTTTACCGACTTCAATCTCGCCATTTTGAGTGTCTTGCGCCGTGGGCTTCACTGGCTTGATACAAGCCACAGAGGGCGCCATGAAGTCATTTAGATCTTCTTCAGACAGCAGGGTCGACATTTGCGTCCTTATTTTAGCCGATCCAAGTGCTTTTAATCACTGATAATGGGCTTCTTCTTCATCTGGATCCAGTTCTTAGTCATCGCTTGAAATTTCGCTTAGTAATTGTTTTTGAGAAAAAGGTTATCTATAAATGATCGGCGTAGTTATTAACCTCAATTGACAACAACAATCGTAACTCACCTTTTTTTGATGAAGAGGGTGCAATTGTGGAAGAGAACGATGTCATCGCTAAACGTTGGAGACCTGAACCGTTGGAATAGCTCGCTGGGGCAAGATCCAGTGCATAAACTGGCATCTACAGTGTTGAAGAATTTCAACGCTGACGATATTCTTTTAAACAAGACTAGGTTATTACAGACAAACCGCCCCGTCTTCAATGTTAAACTTACCCAGGAGTATGGTCCTGTGACCAATCAACGCTCTTCTGGCCGTTGCTGGTTGTTTGCTGCTACCAATGAGTTGAGATTGCCCGTTATGAAGAAACTCAATTTGAAAGAGTTTGAATTATCTCAGGCTTACTTGTTTTTCTATGATAAGTTAGAGAAGTCAAACTACTTCCTGGACCAGATCATTGACACTCGTGACGAAGATGTGGATTCTAGAACTGTCCAGTACCTTTTAACCGACCCTACTGGTGACGGCGGTCAGTACAGTATGTTTGTTAATTTGGTCCAGAAATATGGGTTAATCCCCAAGGACCTGTACAATGACTTGCCATACTCTACAACTGCGTCAGCTAAATGGAATGCTCTACTAAAAACCAAATTGAGAGAGTTTGCAGAAATTTTAAGAAGCTGTCCAGTGAAGGAGATCGAGGAGAAGCGGAAGCAAATGCAATTAGAGATCTTCAAGATGATGACTCTATTTATGGATTTACCACCCGTGAAGCCAGACGAGCAATTCAAATGGGAAGTAGTGGACAAGGATAAAAAAGTTCAAGTGGTAGAATGCACACCTATAGAATTCGCCAAACAGTATTGTAACTTGGACTTGGATGCCAAGAAGCCTGTCTCTTTGATCAACGACCCAAGACATGAGTATGGGAAGTTGATCAAAATTGACAGGTTGGGTAACGTTGTTGGTGGCGACGAGGTCCTATACTTGAACGTTCACAACGAGACATTGTCCGAATTGATTGCCCAAAGATTAAGAAGCGACCGCCCTGTGTTTTTCGGATCCCATACACCCAAATTTATGGATAAGAAGAATGGGGTCATGGATGTCCAATTGTGGGACTATGAAGCTATCGGCTACAAATTAAATCAGTCCAAGACAAGTAGAATTAAATACCACGAGAGTTTAATGACCCACGCAATGCTGATCACTGGGTGCCACGTAGAAGACGGGGCTTCTATCCCAACAAGATATCAGGTGGAAAACTCTTGGGGTAAGGATTCAGGGAAGGATGGTCTTTACGTGATGACACAAGAATATTTTGAGCAATACTGCTTCCAAATTGTTGTCGATTTAGAGGAACTACCTTCTGATCTGGCATCTAAATTTACTGATAAGAGCGAAAAACCGATTGTACTACCCATCTGGGATCCAATGGGTGCTTTAGCGGACTAAATGGCTTTGCCCTCCGCTTTATTCTGTTTTAAGGTAATATAGAGTTTAAAGTGACGGACCTGGCTTCCGCTTTTAAAAATATGGCGAGTGTTTTCTTCAATTATTCACATGTATCATGTATGAAGTATCACTAGCCATGGCCCGTACACGTATTGTATATATTTATATATGACTCTGAGTTGATAAAATGATCTACTGTTTCTCGTATCCAGCTTCTAATAATGAAGATGCTCTTTTTCAATGTTTAACGTATTAAAAAATCATTCAAAAAGAACGAAATTTGTACTTCGAAACCAATGAATTGGGGTTTGAGATACGTGCTCTTTGCAAAGTTGACTCCTGTGCTGAACGTTACATTGTAAACCTCATCCGTGGGTGTCTTACTAACCGAGAACGCGATTATTTTTAAACACGAAGTGGTTCTTTAGTGTGGCTATTTTCAACTGTTTTGAAACTAAAGGAAGTCATACGGGTATTCACCATTATTTTTGAAGTTGCGCTGTTACATATAAAGGTGCCACTGTGTTTCTTACTAGTATCAACTTGCATTTGAAGATGCGTTTGATTTATTTGTTAAAAGTTGCTGCTATTTTCAGTGAATTAGTTGTTGGGTTCAAAATCCCAGAAAGAGATCATAACACAAGACAATATTTTGCTGTCGAATCTGAGTATTCGGTACAAGAACTCCTGTTGGAGCATCCAACATGGAGGTATGAACATGACGTGAGAGGGTTAAGCCAGCATTACGTCTTTTCGGAACCATTAAATGGTCTGAAGAAACGCCAAGATCACTCTTCCATGGCTGACATATCATTTTTCGAAGATCTACCTTTACGAGATGAGAAGCATTTGATGAAAAGGATGGCAGTTCCCCCAATTGACTCCAGTATGGTCCCCATCATGGAGACAGCGGATGATTTACATATAAAGGACCCTGCATTTCCACAACAATGGCACTTAATAAATCCTAATTTTGCAGGGAATGATGTGAACGTCAAAGACCTGTGGTATAGGAATATTACAGGGAAGGATGTTGTTGTAGCCATTGTAGATGATGGGCTCGATTACGAAAACGCAAACTTGAAGGATAACTTCTGTGCTAAAGGTTCTTGGGATTATAACGATAACACTGCATTGCCTAAACCAAGGCTCACCGATGATTACCACGGAACTCGTTGTGCTGGAGAAATTGCAGCATCTAAGGACAATGGTGAATGTGGCATTGGTGTCGCATATAATGCGAAAGTTGCTGGAATCAGGGTCCTTTCAGGGAGATTAACTGCAGAAGATGAGGCATCTGCACTAATATATGGCTTAGACGTGAATGATATTTATTCCTGCTCATGGGGTCCAGAGGACGATGGAAGACATTTACAGGGGCCTACAGAATTGGTGAAAAGAGCATTAGCGAAAGGTGTTGAGTCTGGAAGAGATGGGAAGGGAGCCCTTTATGTGTTTGCAAGTGGGAATGGAGGTGTATTTGGTGATAACTGTAACTATGATGGTTATACTAATTCGATATATTCGATTACTGTTGGTGCATTAGATCATAAAGGTCTTCACCCACCTTATGCAGAAAGTTGCGCTGCGGTAATGGTGGTCACTTACTCATCTGGTTCAGGTGAGTACATACATACAACAGATATCAATAACAAATGCAGTACAAGACATGGGGGTACTTCAGCTGCTGCGCCTTTGGCGGCTGGGTTATACGCTTTAGCCCTTCAGGCTAACCCATCATTAACATGGAGAGATATGCAATATATTTCAATATTATCTTCTGATGAGATAGAAAATCGGGATGCACAGCCTCAAAAAGGCTCAATGGGTAAACAATTTTCTCACCGTTATGGGTATGGTAAATTGAATGCTCAAAAATTGGTCGAAACTGCTGAGAAATGGACAAACGTTAACCCTCAAACTGTATTAGAGACAGATTATCAAGATGTCGCAGAGAAAACTAACAAAACTGACGTCGTAATCACCAGCAAGTTTACTGTTAAGGAAGAGGATATCATGAATATTCAAATGAACAGAGTGGAACATGTTGTTGTCACTGTTGACATATCTGCTAATACTAGAGGGCTTGTAGAGGTTGATTTAGTATCTCCTTACGGTATGGTATCTCATCTGGGTGTGCATAGAAAAAGAGATGACTCTCCAGATGGCTTTTCTGATTGGAGCTTTATGTCAGTGGCTCACTGGGGTGAAAACGCATTAGGAGACTGGACTTTGAAAGTTAAGACATTAGAAAATGGAAATAATGTGACATTGCATAAATGGAGGATGAAACTATATGGTGAGTCTACAGAAGCCGTTACCGATAATAGTAATGACGACTCTAAAACGAACGAGGATAACCAACCAACTAGTGACATTAATGATGATTTGAATCCAGAACAAAATATACCGACAAAACTCCCATCGCCTAAAGAAGGATTTACAGTCGTGGTTGCTGTGTTTGCCATTGGAAGTGTATTTCTTTTATTATATTTTGCCTTTTTTGTTAAATCTAGAAGAAGATTAAGGAGATCAAGAGCAGTTACGTATGATATCGATATTATTGATACAGACTCAGAATACGACCTAAGCAATGATACCACTATGGATTCTAATGCTCCTATGATGAATGAAGCAACATCTTTACAAATTGATGATTTTGATTTTGATTTATCTGAAGAAGAAAATGCCGCCGAATTGAATAACGTACAACAGACTGGAATCGACACCGTATTAAACTCAGATGTCACAACTAAATCTGGGAAAGAAAAGGAGATGGTAGACCTGAAGTTACCAGAACCTTCAAATAAACAGCAAGATGATTAGATAATACGACTGGCGGTAACTCAAAAGCAAAAGCAAAAACACAAACATATAATTACATCCAACCGCATCACACATATTTGTAAATCCCATATTTTAATTGAACACTAGCTTACTAGCTGGTCGATGTTAAATAATTACTGCTTGGTCCAGTAAACAGAGCTTTGTCTTTGTTGGTTTCCGTTAACTATCGATCGACGTTAATGTGTCGCTATTGTGTCCCAATCAGGAAAGAGCCCTAAGAGTAACAGATTTATTGGCTAGCAACTTCTTGCTTCATCAGTAGTTACAAAAATAGTAAGAGACCGTGTGAACCATTAATCTCATTACAATATATCCCTAGAATTAGTGTTAAAGCGTTGTAAATGCTAAGTCAGATTGTTTCCCCCATCTTTTGGGTAGTCGGATCATGTATGCGAATGGACGGTATGGATTCCACAGAAGAGTATGCTCCAATTGACATCCAACAGGGTGGGTACAAAAGCTTTCATTGGATATTGACTCTTCTTCTACTATTTCTAATTCCGTGTTTAGCATCTAGTTTTTGTTTTGCCAACAGATTCAAAATGTCGCTGAGCTTACATTTCGTGTCCGGAATATATGCCATATTTGAAGCGGTAATACTTCGATTTCCGGACGGGGATGGTGTTGAGAACAAGACGTCCAGAGTAACTGCGTGGATATGTTTATTGTGCCTGACAATAAATGTTTTCTTTGGCTGTGTCATATCTGGGACCGGTGCTATGATAGACAGATACGGAAGCTGGAAAGAACGCTTATCGGCTCAAGATGGTAAAATCAGGATTTTATACAAGACTCTATCATTTTTAGCTGTCATACTGGGGCTGATCAAAGTGTGTTTAGCACCTGTAGCTCTTTTTGGATTTTGTAGAAATAGTCACATTGGACAATGTTTAGCACATGGAATCATGGGAATATCATTCATCCTCTATGGATTTGTGTACTGTATGGTACTAATTGTTCCTTGGATACGAGATGCTCCGGTACATTATTCTCAAGATTATTTGGATAGTTGGGTTATATGTCTCTATGGTATAGTCAACACATTTACAGAACATAGATGGGGAAGAGAAGAGTGGTCAATTCATGACTATCAACATACAGCTATGGGGATCTTATGGTGGGCTGGCGGAATACTCGGTATCTTGATGTCACGAGGTGGAAAAAGAACTTTTGTGCCCGGCTTGATTATAATATTTACCGGGTGGGCCATGTCTCAACACCACCAACATTTAGTGATTAGCACAAAAGTTCATTATATGTTTGGATTGGTACTGATGAGTGGTGGATTCATGAGAATTATTGAAATTTGCTTTCTTTTGCAAGACCAACGAACTGTAGGTAAGATCCTATCGTTTCAATATTTGGCACCTTTCTGTTTAATATGTGCTGGAGTGTTATTCATGTCTGCTAACGAGGAACAATTAATTCTCGTGCTACGTTTGGGAGCAGAGCATAGTTCATACCTCCTAGTGGTAATATCGGCAGCGTTTCTTTTAACGGCATGGGTCATCGCATGCCTTGAACACTATGTTCATCTTAGCGGCATAAAAGATCCTTGGCTTTTGGAACAATACAAAGAGACACCGTTCACAACTCAAAATAATGAAGATGAAGATAGTGGTGACTATGAACTAGACTTCAATTTAAACGATTAGCGAGACTCTTTTGAGTAGCAACAGTAAAACATCGTCATAAAACATCCTGCAAGTTAAGATGGAAATTTGTAGCAAATCTATCAATTGTCAAGAAAAAAAAACTGTGACTCTGAACTTTATATAATTTACTCATTTACACCATCCTATTTAGTATCAAAGAGCAGTGGGAACAGATATTATACAACGACTCTTCAGCTGTTGATGTCCTTCTGGTCCTTGAGTTCGCAACTCTGAGGATCACGTGCCAATGTTTTTAATGGCCTTTTGCGAAACGTTTAATTTGAACAAATGTTAGCTGTATACCCACTGTAGTACACATGCTTCAATTGGAGATTCCCAATTGGCAGCTACAATCCATTGTGTGACTATCTACAAGGTGCAACATAATCTATTTATGGTTCAGATATGAGTTTTGCTGTTGAATTGAAGGTATCATGGTCTAAAAATGGTGTGATAGCATATGGAGATCCGGATTGTCCAGATGGGAACCTTTGTATCACTTTCTTAGAGACAATAAATGAAACAAACTGGAGGTTTCATCCTCCTCAGAAATATATCATCCATCCATTTTTGCATGAAACTCAAGCTGGAGAATCCGTGGCGAGTGGCTCTACCAACGGCGCCACCAATGGTTCCACGGATGCCACTGGTGGCACAACTCGAACCGCAACTTCACCACATGCCAATTCAAACAATTCGCATTCCAATAAGTCTCCAATGTACTTTTATGATATCTCATCTGTTCATTGGAATAATTGGTTTAGTTTACCGGGTGATATGCTGGCGGTTTGTGATGAATTAGGTAATATGACTATGCTCATAGCAGGTCAAAGCCCAAGTGGCGCTACAACATTTGAGAAACTGACCATGCTGTTTCAAGATAATGTTTACAAGATCCACAACCATGTTATGCCTTTACAGCAAGTAACCACTAAACCAAAAAATTTGGAGAGGAAACATACAAAGAAAGAATACCACACAAGGATCCTGGACTTACATTGGTTAAGTTCGTCGAAAAGTGTTATAGCATCCCAATTTTGTGCATATGATACGACACTGGATACTTTTAGAAACAAAGCGGCCCAGGTTCCCCCATATGGGGTATTCCATCCTCCGTTTATGAAGTACGCATGTATTGCCATTCGTAAGAATGGTCAAATTGATTTTTGGTATCAGTTTTCAAATTCAAAAGACCATAAAAAACTAAGTTTACAACTCTCTCAAACGCCCAATCAACGATTTAAGGAATTAGATTGGCTACAGTTTGCTAAGATTACACCAATAAACGATGGACATTGTATGCTTATTACTGGCTATTCCAAATTATCTAAAAAACTGGCTTTCTATAAGCTACATGTAAATTGGAATGCAGAAAATGCAAAAAATAATGTTCTGACAGACCCGACTTTACGCATCCAACATATTTTAGACACTTCTATAGACCAAGTGGATGATAAAGGTAGAGTACTGAAGTTGGTTGGGCTGCACGTCCTTACAAAGGCTTCATCAGAAAAAGACCATTCTCCCGAAATTATATTAATGTATCATATTTATGGTACGAACAAGACTCTAGTGAAACGTTTAAAGTTGATTTCCACATACCTATCCCAGTCGTATTTGGTGTATCTAAACCCTGATTTTGCTAACACAACAACTCATGCAAGGAGCAATAGTTTAAGCGGCATAAGTAACGTAGGGAATAATGTAGGACAGATGATAAACAACCAAAATGGAAAACTGCAAATAAAATCAAAACATTACAACATTCATTATTATCCGAATATGATACTAGACAATAGAGTCTCTCATGTGACTTCCGAATTATTGGACGCTTTTATGGTATTTTATTTTGAAGATGGGACAATATCTGCGTATCGTGTTAGTGACTGGGTTTTGGAAAGAGAGAGATTGGTGAATCAAGTTACTCAGGGGAAGTTCACTAACGTGATTACTTCAGTGCTAAGTGCAGGTTTTGAACATCCTGAGTTACCCTGTGGTAGTGCTATCGACTGGATTAAAATATCGCCTACATTGTGTGGTGTCATAGTAAAATTACATCATGAAACGTGTCCCAGGTTTTTCAGTATTATACGAAAGGACTTGTCCGATCCCAGCAAAGATGTTGTCGATGCAATTGCGTTTGCGTTTGCGTTTGTTGGTGGGACGCATCGACAGTTATCTGCTGAAGACTTGTCTATTGCTTGTAAATATCATATTATGCGGATTGCGGAGCTTGATGAAACTAGAGCCATCAATTTCATTGTGACATTGATCTCGAATCTATACCCATTCTTCAATGTCTCTCCTAATGCACCCAAGGAAGTAATGGACAAAATGATATCAAGCCGACCAATACAAAAGATGATGCTACTACAATTGGAATTAGGGAGCTCTTTTTCAGGTGGGGAAAGTATTGCAGAAATGGCTAGAGTTATCCTATACTTGAAGAACGTTTTCTTTGCCTTTAATGGCGTGTCGAGAAATTTACAGTTTGCCATTGATCAACTGAATAGCGCTGCCAACTACGTTAACAATGGTAATAACGCTCAATCACTCCAGATAAATTCTAAACTTTTCCAAATTGCATTTTCCAAGCAAGATTTGATACATTCTTTGATACCGATAGCGAAATGGTTTGTCAGCTTTGTTACATGTCTTATCCAAGAAGTGTTGATTCTGATCAACGAGGGTCCCGATGCTAAACCTCGACTAGTATTAGGAGTCTTTGGAGCTAAGATGTCCAGACAATTGCTACTGTCCATCCTAGAGGAGATCAAGAAAATCACTGCAGCGATTACCAAATACCCGGAAACCACGTATCCTGTATTAAACGAATCTTCTATGTTTTTGAAGACAATCCTGGGCGAATCTCCCGTGGACTTCAGCAAGTTTGAGACTTTCTTAGTGAATGTCAATAACAGGTTCTCCCCAACTACACAAGACCAAGAAAACGGCGTTGCAGAGGCGCTCCTGACTCGAGAACACTCTTTGTTGATCAAATCTGAGATTCCACCGGAGCATGCCAAGACACAAGAGTTTTTACTAGCTTACTCAAACGAAGCTGTGATATCACACGTAAACGCTGCTAGCGTATACTTTGCTGATACAAGCGGGTTAAGACTCTCCACAAGTGAATGCTTCCCGCAAGAGTTACTACATCTGTTACAACCCCTTGCCGACGGGCTAGTCATCCATTCAGATGAGCTGATGCAGAGTTACAAATCTTCAAGGTACATGAGCACACTGAAATATGACGGTATCACTTTTGATAAGTTGAGCGAGACCGAGTTGAACGGCGAGAAGTTGAAAAGGTGCAGCAGGTGTGGCTGTATCACGCGAGCAGGGTATGCTATCGCGAAGGACAAGACCATCGTCCCCACTGAGATACAGACCAAGAGATGGCCTACCATGTACACACGGCAATGCATTTGCTCAGGTATGTTGTACGAGCTAGACCCTCTAGCGATAAACGCTTAAAGATACCAATCGGTGTGCCGCGCCGCGCGATGACTTTCTGTAGAAACCAAAAGAAAAAAACAAAACTGAATCGGAAACAATAACTCAGGGCAGGAAAAAGCGAAAACTATGAGGATATATGTCCGTGTTTTCAAGGCAACAATAATAGCTGTTTTCCACGGAACAAAGCTGGCAAGAGCTGATAAAGGACCTACTTTTTTGACTTATAACGGAATGGTTCTGAGTAGCATGGCAACCTCCGGTTTGTATTAGAGACTGTAGTTAAACAACACTTGTATCAACCGGCGGCTTTATGTCCCGAAACGCCTCCATAGCCTCCTTCGGATGCGTCTGTGGGCCCATTATCTAATAACCGCTTTAAACTTTTTTTTCTTCTCGAGAGGAAATCTGCTGTTTTTCCTCGAGAGCCCAACCCACGTGACATATCTGCGGGCTTTTCTGTGTGAACTTTATTCTGAAAAAGCAATATCGGTAGGTCCGAGGGGCAACTCGTACCGCTTTGGGCCCTGTGTATGAAGTAATCGATGTGATTGCCTTTTCCGGATCTGAGGTATGGCGCATGGCGTATGGCTGGATGAGCTTATGTAATAAGCCATTTGCAGAATTCTCACATCCGAGATGCGTGCCGGCATTCAGTTGCATAGAGTATATATATATAATAACGGACTGAGTGAGTGGTGAATATGAGAGCTCTGTCGAGTTGTCCTTCGAAGAAAGGAGAGTTGCTTTTATTGAACTGTTTGCTTAAATAGTTGTTGTTTCTTTCTAGTTTTGTAGATTCAGATATATGTTCTTTCTCACACTCCATACTTTGTCGTTAATATGATCAGTGCGATGAATAGCGAGATGATCTTATCCGGAGCAGGTTCTCCAGATATCTCGATGCAGTCTCCAACTTTAGTGGCTTCCAAACCGAACAGTACAGATCAGGAATCCAACACTGGAGGCGATGACGACGTTGGTTCTACGAAAATGAGCACTTCTGGTTTGAGCATCCTGTCGCCACAGGAGTCAAGCCAGGAGTCAATCAATACTAGGCAGAGTGTCAACTCCAGGCTGCAGTCGATGAAGAGCTCGATAAAGAAACTGGACGAATCGTATACAAAACAGCCCCCTGTGGTGAAGACAAAACTTGTGGATGAGGTAGAGAACCTTACAGACAGGTCACAGGACACTTTCAAGATCGAAAAATCTGCTTTGAAACCGATGTTAAGATTAAGTCCCCGTGAGATACAGTTGATCAGAGAGTCCTGGTCGATGATGTTAAACGATGATTTGACCTCTGAGAACCTTGCACATTTTTGTCAAAAATTGAGGAACAACAAGCGTGTTGGAATAAGCGCTAGCCCCTTGCTAAGCGCCAGGTTTGCAGAGATTCATAAGAAGAATATGGCCACTATAGATAAGACCCAATCAACCACTTCGAATGGCACGCCAAACACGACTCCACCGCCTACCATGACGAAGGGCCCCGGCGTGCCATACGGTAAAACTGCCAACAACAACGGTAATAACTATGGGGCTGATGCTCCTGTCCCATCGACTCTTATTGAGAAGTCCTTATTTTGCACTCAATTCTACGAGAATCTAATTGATATGGATGAAACTTTAGAAGAGATGTTCCCTTCAATCAGACACCAAGCGGTTTCCTTTTCTAAGATTATAAACAGTGGGGTGAACCACTTGGAAGAGATCCATATCCTTGACCCGATCTTAAAGGGGATTGGGAAACGTCATGCCAGAGTGTTGGGGATAGACAATAAGAAGTTCAAAGTGATGGGACTAGCATTATTACGAACTTTGGAAGACAGGTTCGGATCTCTGTTCACCATTGAACTAGAAGAAGGTTGGTCCAAGTTCTATTCTTACTTAGCAAACAGCCTATTGATATATGGATCAGATCCTGTTCTTCGAAAAGTGGGTTCAGATAATGAAAGTGTTGCTGCACCACCAAACCCACTGTCTCTAACTTTAACTTCGAACGGTGTGCCCACAGAGGTAACAGAGGACCATTACAGTGATATGATTGACAGTAGCTCTGTCGAGTTCCCACTGCCGGGCGTCGTAGAAGAAAGAGAAAGCGTCCTGGAAACGACAAGCGATATCAATTCTGAGGCCAATTCAAGGACAAGAACACCAGATGATTTCTTTCAACCAATTGCGATTCCATCTAATAACTCCCTAATATCATCACATTCTTCCTTGGAAATTAGAGATAAAATCTCCTTATTCAAGAAGCATTCAAGCTCGAAGAGACTTTCTGCTAGCTCAGCAAGCCAGCGTCCAAAATTGCCACAGAACACCAAGAAGGATTGTATAATCATGTAACATCGTAATGTAACCAAAAGAACTGTCTAGCTTTAATAAACTAGCCATGTTTCCAAGAAACATGGGAACAGTGTGTTGGACTTTGTCTAACACACATCAGCATTGAGTTGCGAGTTGCCTTCAACTCGCAACTCAACCATACCCTAGCAGGCCTTACGCGAATTAACGCACTTATTACCGGATGCGGCAATCATAGTGGATTCCCACGAATTCGAACCTATCACCATTTTACACTCTGTTCAGGTTTAATAAGTTTAGCCAGTAACTTTTAAGTGTCTGACACTGGGAGGTCTGGGAAAGAATTGGTAGTGGGTGCTAATTGGGCTTTTTGGTAAGTTTAAAAGGTTGTTCAGTGGTTTTTAGAGCTAGGCCTGCACTATGTCTGGAGGGGAAAATATGGATTACGATTCAGATGGGTTATTGAACACCTCATTCTATTCTTCCAACTCAATAAGTGCTTTAGAGCACTCGAAGACGTTTCGTAACTCATTGGTGCTGAAAGAAATGTCGGATAGAAGCATCAGCTCGCATGTCACTGACCAGAATGAATCCCTGAGGGATGTATCGCATGTGTCGCATGTGACAAGCCACGAGACGAATACTGCTAATATGTCTACTTCTCCATCTCTTCGAGCGTTAGTGAATATCTTGACAGAGAAATCGAAATCAGCAGACAATTTAAACGTAACCAAATCTCAGCATTTGCCCATAATCGCAGATGAGGATGAAGAGCCCGGTGTTATAGACTCGCCAAACTTGATTGACTTATCAGATAACAATGAAGGGAATTTCGTTAATGCTGTAAAGAAATCTCATGGCATGGACCAACCTGATTTCTTAACAACTCCAAATCCGCAAGGAAATGATTACCACGTACCGCGCCCTATATCAGCAATGCCTGCTATTGAAGAACAAGACACACCTAAGGTAAATGATATGGACACTCCAAATAGAGGTGTAGATGCTTGTGAGACGTTTCCAACAGAATCAACGCTTAACAATGACAATGTGATAGATGAGAATATTTCAAGGAACGAGAGCAACATAGTTGATACTCAAATGTTAAGTAATGAAACAACTATTGACTCTCCACCTTCTAAATTACCTGAAACTATTGCATCGGTTAACCTCGCGTATATCTCTTCAACAAAGTCGAACCCGGGGAAGGAATCAAAACATGCTAATGAATACGAATCTAACCTTGGTAATCAATCTTTGCCTACCATTGCTGCTACAACAGAGAAGAAAACAAAAAAGAAGAAAGGGATTTTCTCCTTCTTAAAAAAGAAGAGCTCTGATAGTGATACCAAGCAAGATACAAGCAATGCTAATTCAGTACCATTTTCTTCTAGCACTTCTCAATTATACAATGGAAACTCTACCAAGGGCAAATCAGGATTAAGATCACAAAGTAGTAGGAGTATATTCACGACTTTTAAGAAAAAGCAGGATCCACAACCTAGCGATGGAATAATAATGTCGAAAAGAAGAGATGAACCTATATCGACATCGAATTTGGACAATAACAGTACCAAAATGAATGGAACTAATAAAAGAAACTTAACACCATTAGATTTTGAAAATGCGCTGAATGCACGCAAGAGTGGAGACTATAACAGCACTCCAGCAACAGATACAAGTTCTTTTGTCAATAAGAGGGATTCAGGAGAAGTTATGTTCCCCAAATCTCTTGATGAAGAAGAAATCGACAATATCAAACAAATAGAACGGAGTAGGTCAATAAAATCTAATAATGCAAAAGAGAGAAGAAATACATGGAATAGTTTATCTTCAAAAGTTGAAAACAATGGCATGACGATAGTAGAACCTTTAGATGTAGTTCTTTCGACACCCGACCTCACCAAGAGTCCAACAACTAGCATCTTGAAAAATGGGAAATTTGACAACCCTGATGACAATGACAAGTATGCAATTTCAGATGTGAAAGAAGATAGTTCATCCATGTTAGGCTCCATAGAAGAACAAATGCATAATATTTCAATTGATTTCGATAAGGATTTTGGTGACAATGCTTCCTTTATTGAGAGTATAGGTGAACCAAATTACGTACCCCCACTGAATGCTCTAAACCCTAATAGTACGTCATCTGAAGGACTTTATAAGTTAGAAGATGACAATGAATTAATGAGTGACATTATGGAGTTTGCCAATATTATTAATTTTGGTGATGAAATTAACCTGCAACTAGATGTAGCCTCACCTCGACAAGAATTTAAAGAACCAACCCCTGAACCAAACGACTTATCCTTGGAAGAACCAGAGGAACCAAAACACAATCTGGTGAACTATATGGATTACGATGTGACTTTGTCCACAAATAATATCAGTCATGATCATATCACATATGAAAACGATCCTTCTTCCGAGACCGTGGATGAAATTATGAATACCACGGATACTCAGCACGAAAACAATAATATACAAGACCAAGGTTCATTGCACGAGAAACTATATGACGACATTGAACAGAAATGGGATCAAGAGCCATCCAGGACAACTGGAATATCAGCACATATGGACGAATATATTGCTCTTAGTACACCAAAGTTGGAGAGACCAATATCAATGTCCTTTAGAGGGCTACTGGCCTCGCCATCAAAACCTTCTTCGATTAGTTCTCAACTCGACCAATCCTCAGCTACAGCAAATGGGAGCTCATTCCATAAAGTAAAATTCTCATCTCAGATTATACTGTATGACACATACAGCGAGCATGAATACGACAGAACACCAGATATTGGGACATGTAACCAACTCACACCTCAGTTGGCTCAAATGATCAAAGCCGAACTGAACGAACTGAAGGTCTTCATGGAAGTACACGAAGACTCAAGACAATATACCCAATTCTTTTAATTGGAGCAAGAAACACTCATTACAACAGTAAATAGTACGCATATATACATAATTTTACTTGATGATTCAGAATACACATCAATATCAACCATTAAATACAGCCTTTGTTAGTCTGTGTGCTTCAGCAGGTAAGGTGAAAAATTATAAAGAAGTTCGTTAGAAGAAAAAAAATATCATCTCATCGCAAGAGTTTTAGACAGATGCGAAGTATACGCTAGTGATTCATAGCACCGAAAGGTTTATACCAACACGCATTCTATATCCACTATGAGCGATAAATTGGATTCTGACGAAGTAAAAATACCGTCAACTGCTATCCCTGGTCAATTACTATGTCCTGAGTTTGTACCTACAAGTCCAAAGATAACGAAGTATACATGCGGTTTTGGTACCAAGATGATACGATATGAAGACAACTTGAATGTTATAACTAGTACAAGAATCGGTAAAGTCATATTAGAGCCTGTAACTCACGATTCTGAGACTGTTGACCATGACTACAACGAAATTTGCATATCTGTTGGTTTAGATAAAAGCCAATCCACCAAGCAAGTCGACCTATTACCTAAAGAGAATGACATTGTGCTATGTCGAGTACTAAGAATATCCTTACAGAGAGCTAGTGTAGAAATTTTAGGACTAGATAACGATTTTTTGATACCAAAGGACGGAGGTGCAGGTACCAACGGTTCTGGTGTTGTTGCTGTCTCTGGGGGGTCCGGTGCTGCGACTTTTTCTACCTCTTTAAGTTCTTCCGATGTGGGGGAAACCTTCAGAGGTACCATTAGATCACAGGATGTGAGAGCCACTGACAGAGATAAAGTGAAAATCATCGAATGTTTCAAACCTGGTGATATTGTTCGAGCATCGGTGCTGTCGTTAGGTGATGGTATGAACTATTTCCTGACCACGGCCAGAAATGATTTAGGAGTCGTATTTGCCAAATCAGACAACGGTGCAGGAAGTTTGATGTACGCTGTAGATTGGCAAACAATGATCTCTCCAACAACTGGTAAGATCGAAAAACGTAAATGTGCTAAACCGTTTTGATACAAAAATGGCACGTTCTTCCCAATTATATTAGTATATAACGACTCTATAAACAATAAACCATATGAAGGCAACAAATATAATCTTTGTGTTGTGGAAAGGGTGTGAGTAACAACAAATTCAAAGTGTTGTCATACAGAGGCAGAAGTGGCAACTATTGTAGGTATCAAGTACATTTAAAGCAAATGAGAAAACCGGAAACCTAGTCAGTACATGAATATAATTGTAGCACTGACAAGTGGAAATAAAAGAATACCAATAAAAAAATGAAGCATCAAACTATTATTTACATACTTCATTTGACAGGATATTTCAATTCCTCATGATCACCTCTCAAATCATATTCACTCAACCCTATTACACTACCAAATTGTTGGAATCTTTTCATATAATGTGCCCTTTTCTCCTTGGCTATCTCTACAAGGCTTGGCCAGTAAACGTCATGTTTGTATTTGAAGTCCAATTCCCCACCGTATAGGTTGTCTAATTGGTTCCCTGGTACGTATTTAGTGAAAGGTTCATCGAAAACCAATTTTTCACGGGTCATAGGATCGATGAAGGGGTGAATCAATTTCAGGAAAGTCCACGCCAACCATGGTATATTTGTTAGCAATGCTTTACCTAGTCTCTCTGGGTAATGTGTTTGTAAAATGTTCAAGACCTCCTTCCCGGTTCCTATCGGTGGAATCTTACTCTGGTTCCCCTTTGGAACGTCCGAATATTCTTTAAAATCGATCAAAAGGGCCAGACTATCTTGGCCCGCAGGCATGAAGTCAATGACCCTTTCTAACATAAACACCAAATGTTGGACTTGCCTATGTGACGTCTTCGTGTTTTGCCTCCCCGGTTTCAAATACAGGATTGGTCTTGCATCGTTTTCATAACCTAGAACAATTTGCTTCCCAGTCTCATTTTCAATAGACACCAAATCAGATGTGATCGCATCCCCGTTTTCTTCTCCCATATGTCCGATACCAAACTCTCTTCTCCAAGCTATAGAACTTTCCAGTCTCTTAATCGCTTCACGGACATGCCATTTAGTAGCCCTTAAATAACGCAAGATACATTCTCTCGTTAACCAAGCTTTTTCCTCTAAATTCAAAGGCGCCGTCTTTTCTGCTGTCTCATGGCTATGTATCTCTTTAGTAGATACTTTCAAGTCTGGGTCCGAGAAATGTTTCAACACTTCATTATATTTCTCCTGTTGCTCCGGAGTGAGAGTTGCAGTCTTTGGAGCATGGATCGACGAGGGCAATTCCGCAATTGGTTTATCAATTTTGATCAGATTCTCATCCTTCTTATGCTCTTTATGGGAAGTTTTAACTAATTTCTTAAACATCTCTGCGGAATGGAGACTATATCAGTGCTAAACGAGCGGATTACTACCAGGTATTATAGAGGTTTCAAAAATACCAGCTATTTCAGTCCTAACCTTTCAAAACAATGCAAGGATCTTGTTGACACTTGAGACAGTTATATACAATAGAGAACTGTGGATACTTGCAATATCGGCAGTTACAAAACGCTAGCGACCGACTCAATGGCTTCGAACTCAGAAACGAGTAAAAAGTCCTGACGAAGAAAAGTTTCTTATTAAGCAGAGTCTGTAAGGCCCCACTAAGAAAATCTGTAGCGACACGAAAAACAGGCTCCAAAAAAAAAATTTTGCCCAGTTCCATGGCTTCAAGCATCGTAACTCACCCATAATCTCCTGCAACCTTGATGCTTGATGCAGTCGAGTAAGCTAAAATGACCTTTTGTTTCGAAATACTGGAGTTATTGCTGTCGTTGTTCCGCGGAAGATTCGGGAAAAGCGTTATTTGCCTGGATACCCATCTTGCTATGTAGATAATTCTGTAAAGTTCTTGTACGTTTGGGTCCGCGGGTGTCGGGTGGCGGATGCGTAGTGGTCCTTGTGACGTTGTAGTTAAGGGTCCTTTTGAAAATGTTTGATTCCTTTTTAGTGCCCATGGGTTTTGTTGGTTGCCTCGATGGGTCCGAGGGTTTGCTAACAATAATTTTCTTTCTGTCAAGGAACATACTAGGTGTGTTTTTCTTGGGTGCTAGTTGCTGTCTTCGTATCTTTGTCGTTGGTTCTATGGCGGGCGGTATTTTTTTAGATTGAGAATCATTCACCCGCAGTTCTCTCTTGATTTGGTCCTTTGGTGTCACATTCCCAGCGAGTCCGCCAAATGCCACTCTTTCTACTTGCCTCTTGTTACAAGTTTTACTCTCTAATTGTAATTGGTCCCTCCAAGGCGTCGAGACTAGTTTCGATTTCTTCTTGGCAGGTTTCATGTTTTCCAACATGAACTTCCCATCGACCAGGACCGTCTGCTTTCTGGCACGCTCTTTGGCAGAGTCCTCGAGGGCTCTTCTCAGCCTTGCAGTGCTTTCGTGCTGTTTTTTTTGTAACTCTTGAAGAGATTGGAAATAGAGCATACGGTAAGGGACTTTAAATCCGCGCTTACTCGCATCTGCTTGAAGTTTCTGTCTCAATAAAATCTTTATTCTGCTCCCATGAATCAGCAACGTAGAAGCCCGGAAGGTTTCCCTCAGCGTAGTCTCATAAAACCGCCGAATCTCAGATTTGTCCTCTATGTAAGTGTCATGAATCTGGCTAGGAAAATCGGCGCGCAAGTGACTGAGCCATAGCTCGTCGTCATCCAAAAGATAAGTCACATTACTGCTCTCTAACTTCATCAGATGCTGCACACTCAAGTTGCTGCGCTTTAAGACCGGCTGGATCAACCGAAATGGAACATTCTCCAAGGTCGTAAGGTTATCTTTATTCTTGGTCAAACTGTTGACACAGAGTTCTGAAAGACTTAACATTTAGACATGCGAGGGTTCACACAGATGAGCAACGCAACAACACTCTTCCAGACACACTCGATTATGGCAACCGCTGAGACGTCTTGTTACATTCGAGATACAACTGTTGCACTATGTAATAACTCGATGAGATCAGAAGGACTGATCACGTGAAAGAGCTACTTTACCAGCCAATTCCATCATGAATCGTTAAGAGGAGGTTATATACTGATATTTAGTGGCACAATGCTCGTGCCCGTTGTATTATGTTGTGGGCTTGGTCATGTAGAGCTATTCTCCACGGAATGCCTGGATCACAGCAGGCCGTCTCATCATATGTTTTGTCCATTTGTAGACTTCCGGAAACTCTGTCTTGATGTTTATACCAATCCTATCGACCACGTTGTTCCATGGAAGGAAGGATAGGTCCGCGATAGTAAGTTTGTCACCTACAAGCCACACTGGGTAGTCAAAGAATTTGGATTCCGACATTGGCGTCGTTCCTGCAGAATAGGCAGCAGCGTTCTCTGTGTCAAATTCCATGACCAGCGCTTCCCTCCTCTCTGCCAAAGCCATCTCTAGGACTCCGTACACTCTCCGCACTTCCTCGACGTACCTTTCAATGGCGCTGTCAATCCTTTGAGAATGGAAATACTTAAAATGCAACGCCTGTCCTATCATGGGTGCATGGCCTGAGGTTTGGAAGAACAGCCACGAATTGATCTGTGTTTGTTCAGCTAGATTTTGAGACCACAGATCCGGTTTTCCGGTCTCCTTATAGTGCTTATTCACTAGATGTATTAAAATGGCACCGGATTCCCAAAGTGACAAATTGTCCATCGAATGGTCGATCAATGCGGGGACCCTAGCATTCGGGTTCATGGCTACAAACTCGGGTGCACGATGTTCACCAAGGTTGAAATCCAAAAACAACGTCCTATAGGTCATCCCCAACTCACTGAGGACAATGGCTACTTTAAATCCATTCGGAGCCGACCGGTGGGAGAACAGAGTATACCCGTCCATTGGTTGCTCTTGGAAAAACTTTGATATCCGGGACGATGGTACAGGAGGCTCGGTGTCATCAGCTGGTCGGTAAAATGAATTCCCGCCCATTTGGGCTGGTTGGTTAGATGAATTTTCAAACTGATTCTGTTTATTCAAAGCATCGTTACCACTTTGACTGCTTATTTTAACACTATTCAAAGCACTAGATAGTTGTGAAACATTGCTGTTAGCGCTGGCTTCCATCTTATCATTGTTGGGCATCTGACAGGATTTCTTCTAAAACTCTGCGTACTTGTCACTTGGGGAAGAACCACAAACACGACAAAGTAATAATGGCTATCACGTACAAACAGTAGCACCTAGTTAGAGTTGGATGCAACGGTCCAAAGGATATATGAGAAGTCGGAGATACAATCAATATACAGCAATTTATATAACTACTAGTTTTTGTAATAATTACAATGGCTTTAACAAAAAAAAAAATTATCAAAACTCTATAAAACAACCAGTCAGTGATCGAATTAGTATGTAGGTATATCTGAGGACTGCTCGTTGTGCTGCTCATTCCGCACTAGTATGATTTGTCAAATTTATTTACGTTTCTTGGCTTTCTTGAGTTTTATATTGCCATTTTTTATTGGAGCAGCATGTCCTTTAGCTTTGACATGGTTGAATAATTTATTCCTGCTTTCGAATTGCATGCCACATGTTGAGCATCGTTCAGATGCCACCGGACTAGGCGATGTTTTCAATTCGGTCGTAGTCTTCTTCTTACGCTTGCCCTTCTTTTTCTTGTTATTATCTGTGGTCCAATCAGAACTTGAGTCTGAAGGCATCTCAAAGCTCTTGTTTGCTAACGAGTTTATGAGTTCAATCAAATCTTCATCTTCACTTACGCTACTGGATCTTCTGGACAGTGAGGTGTTTGAGTCTCCATCATTTGAAGACAAATTTATCTCACTGTCTGCATCCATTTGGTTTATTTCTGCAGTGAGCGGTTCAGTGGGGTTACTTACATTGTCATTTTCAGTGATGTCTTCGGTTGCATTCTCGTTATCGCTTTCCTCTTCATCGGAGGATAGAGCTAATTGTCTTTCGATCTCTTCCAGTTCTTTCTCCAGTTCTGTTAATGTAGGGACTATTTCCTCATCGCTTATCTCTTCTGCAGATTGAAATTCTTCGACATCTGAAAATTCATCTAGGCCAAACACCATACTCTCCTTTCTCATCTCCCTTCGAAGCTTGTACACGTTTTTGTTATGCAATTTTGTCTTGGAATGGTTGGTTAATTGGTTTTCAGATTTAAATGTCTTGTTACAAACAAAGCATTCATATATCACCACAGTATCTTCCTCTTCCTCTTCAGTATTCTTTTTAGATTTACCATAAGTGTCGTATTCCTTTTCTAGTTCGTTTAAATTTTCATGGTCAATCTCTTGCCAACTCTGCCATTCAAAATCATGAGGTTTGGGAGCCTTCGCGCTAGGTTTGGACTTCATGTTGTTTTCCTTCAGTTGCTGTTGTTTCAATTTCTTCAACTCCTGTTCTCTTTTCAAACCTTCCTTCATTCTGATATCTGATTTCTTAACGAACGTTACAAAATTCTTCACAGTTTTAATGTACTCGTTCTTAGCAGCTGCCCTTGCTCTCTCATTTCTTTTGATGGTTTCACGTTTCGTTCTCCTATCAAAGTTTTTGGAGTACATATATAGGTCTTCCCACGTAAACGTCTTCATAGTAGTGAAACTTGACCACTTCTTGTAGAAATTTTTCAAGTAATTGTAATCTGTCGATGAATATCCAAACGCAGGCAAATAATATTGCGATTCATCTTGATTGCGGAATCTCTCATCGACAGATTTCAAATAACCTACACGGCAAGCGTCTTTGAAATCTGTATCCTTGAACTGTTGAAATTTGTCCTTCCCCAAGCGCCTGCCCCATAACACTTCGTCATATGCCAAACTGGCAAAAACGTTACCCACTATCTGATATATCCCAGCTGGCGAGTTATCATATTTATCATAACATGAGATATTGTAAAACATCTTCAATTCTTCTGTTGTGACACCTCTCAGTGTCAGGTCGATGTCACTGGGACCTGATTCATCCAGGTTAGAATCATCCGGTATATTACCATTCAGAATTTGGTCTTTATTAGAATCGTACCAAGCCCTTTCTTGCGGGTCCGACAATGTGTCGTATGCAGATTTTATAAGCGCAAAGGTCTCAGTGGCTTCGTCGACATTGTCTGGGTTCTTATCTGGATGGAATTGCAATGCCTTCCGTCTATACGCCTTCTTAAGCTCTAAATCAGAAGCATGAGGCTCCACACCTAGTAATTCATAATAGCATGTCTTCATAGACTTCCAAAGTCAATAAACAGTTTTTCACTAAAGCAGCAATGGGGGTTGTATAATATATAAACAGGTTAAATATTACAAATGGATGTCTTCAACTCTTGTTGGAACAAAATTGTCAATGAGAAGCATTTTTTTCCAATATTTTTGACTAAAATCTCAATGCCAATACAATGTCGATCAAGAGAGAAAGAGACAAAAGAGAGAAGTGGCTCATATCATCAAGACACCTGGTCTCTAGATGTTGTTCCCATGAAGCTGCTTGGTTCTGATGGCTTGAATCTGAGAGTATAGATTGTCCAGGACTTTCACGATCGGGTGTTCCACTCGGTGCACATCGCCGACGAGCTTGTAATGTTTGTAGGCCCGGTTAGTCAGACTTTCAAAGTCTAAATCTGTCTTAAAGAAGTCGTAGTGTAAAATGTTCACAAAATCTAATAGTACGGTCAACTCATTTCTTATTAATAAATTAGCCAATAGAATCTTTCTAGTCAACTTTGATATCGGGGTCTGGATATATATCACGACTTTCTTCAGTGTGTTTTGTAAATCTATGAGACTCATTTCATCAATGACATCTAATTCCAAATTTTGCAACGTTTTTACTGGCAATTTGGGACATCGTATCTCTTCAATTTTCAATTTTTCATCGTAGTCGCCTTTAATCCTTGTTAACTCCAAGTCAATTTTCTGCAGATCTAAGTTCAGTTTCTCTATCGATTCGTTCTGTTCTCGTATCTTCAACTCGTTGCTCATGTTTGTGCTCTCCAAAGTGTAACTCTTAGAGACATTTTCACTGATCTCCAACTTAGTGGCATTGATTAATTCAGACAACTCCAATTTCATTTTGTTGAATTCATTTCTAATATCACTTTCAGATTCACATATTCTGTCCTCGATCTTCGTCAACGTCTGATCGTGTAGTTGTTTTATCAGGGATTCGTTCCTTGACGTTAAAGCCGTGTTTTCCTTCTTTAATTCTATTACTTCTCTTTTTTGATCCGAGTAATCGAACCCTACTACATCACTATAGTGTGCTTTGAACGTCTTGTCAATGCTCACCACATCATCATTACTATAATCCATACCGTTTCTAGCACTGTGTAAGTTGGTCATAATAACCGATCCGACGTCCTTACCAAACAACTTAATATTTTCTACATAGTTCGTGAACACCTCATGGTTATGAGCTATTTCCTCAATCTCCAAAGTCTTTTCATGCAGTTCGTGTTTTAATAGATCCAGTTCTCTCTTCTGGGCAGCTTCTCTTTGAAGCAGTTGCTCTTCCAAGGCGCGTATTTGATGTTCTTTAGACTCATTTTCCACTTGTGATTCCAACATCTTCTCTTTAAACATGTACACTTGATCTAAAGCCCTCCTATTTGGTTGAGTAGCCTCGCTGTAACCGTTCGTGCAAATCTTGGTACGAGTGGATTCGGCCTCCTGCTTAATATCGTTATGCCCAAGCGTCTCGCCCATAGCACCAAAGTGCCCTTGACTTTCTGTAGTATCTCTCATGCGTTTATCAAACTCGTCTGCCTGCTTCAAAGCTGCTATTTTCCCAGGGTGATCAACAACTGAATTCATAGTGACTTGTTCCATCGGAAGAATAAAGACTCTCTACCTCTTGCTGAAAGGCCAAACTTTCACACTAGGATATTAGTACTGTATTATCACTTGAATATGTCACAAATAACAACGGTACTTGCTCTCGCAATGAGTCCATTGCAGTGCAAAAATGGATCACAGTGTTCACTGTTTACATTTTTGTCTTTTTTTTTTTAATAGCTTATTGTGACGCCAAAAACCATACTTTCCTTAGTCATTTTGGCGTCAAGGCACTTCAAGCAAAGCCATTTCATAGATACGTCTCAAGGTTGTTGAGTATTCAATATCTCAGCAACGTTTAGCAGCTGTCCAGGAATTTGGGCCCTTCACCTCTTGTCTTCTCGTCTTTCAGAAGTTTTTAATCCAGATTTATTCTTTTTCACTCTTGCTAGAACAGGTTCGTTAATCCCCTTGTTACCATGCGCGCCGAGACCCTCACCTATGTTCCAACCCAGCTTCTCCAGCATAACTCTACCAATATTTTCTTTGCCGATCTCTGGAGCGTTTTCACCCACGATTTCACCTTCTTTAACATGAAATTTCCCAGATTTCACTCTGATAGTCTCATTTATTACACTCTCTTCTTTCAATTTCGCAACATCAATTCGCATGAATACGGGACGTTGTTTCAGAAGTTGGGATATCAAATTATAGTTTGGTTGTTTTCTAAACGTCTTCTTATTTTTCTCCACCATGATGTGGGTACTATTCCCTTTCCCTGCTTTACTAGTCTTCATATTGAAATGTACAGCGAACTTCATTACAGTTTTATTCCCATGAGGGTCTAGAGGGGGGAATGACTGTCTCTCTCTTGAGCTCTTCAGGAATAATTCGAACTCGTCCTTAATATTTTGCACATGTAGTCCGTATGGGTATTTCTTTGTTAGATCCTCCGATGTACTGTTCTCCTCGTCAATAAAATCTTGCTTTGACTTCCTTTTTTTAGCCTTGGCTAATATCCTCGTTGTGAGCTTATCTTGTAAAGTCGTAAGGGTGTCAGCATCCAGGTCAATAGAATCATCGATCAGCAGTTTCTTCTTTTTGCCTCTCCCAGAAGTCGCAATGCTTCTGGTTTGATACTCCTGAGCACGTTGATCTTCGTACATTAAGGAGTACGATACTAGGTCGTCGATGTTTTCTTTCATGTCTTCAGTCATAGTTTCAGAGTCTGAGTATGCTAGGGATTCAGAATCTGATTCGGACTCAGAATCGTCGAAAGGCAGTTCCTCGCTAGCTTGATGAGGTTCTGGCTCTTCAGTTGGCACCAATAAATCCTTAACATACTTCAGATAAGCGTTTAGACGATGCTCTGGGAAATCCATGTCTTCCATTAAATAGTCCCTAAACACGATCTCTTCAATCCAACGATATTCATAGTCACCAAAGAACGTAGGACATTTCACGTAGTAGGAGTTGTCAGAGGCACCTAACCTGATGTTTGATACATGTACTTCAGACACGTTTACTACATAGTCCTCTTCTAAGAAACCAAATTCAGGATCTTCATTTTCAAGGTTCAACTTTTCTATAGTGGTTACCAATTTCTTCTCCGCAGAAGTGGATTGAGGAGCAACAAACTCTTGTGGTTCAATTATATCTTTATAGTTATCGTCTCTCGTGCTTGAAGGTTTCTTTACCATAATATCAGTTCCATTAATATGTTCCTCTATAGGAATCGACGTTTTACCCACAACTAACCAGTCACTGAACTCAACATTTGGACCAGCTGGTCTTGGTACACTAGGTTGATAATCATCCCCTGTAGAATCATCGTCTTCAAAATCATCGCTATTGTCCAAAGATTTCACCAGCATTAATTCATCTCCTTCAGTATCTTCGAAAAAACAAGGTTTCTCAATCTCCAGGCCTTCAGAACTTTCTTCGAAGTCTGAAATGTATGGCTCATCTTGTTGTTCTTCCTGTGGTTCGTTCTCTTGCTCTATTTCTTCTTCTGACTCAGGCTCATCAACACTTTCACGCTTCATATTTGCCAGTTTCAGTATCATTTCATGGCTCGGATCAAAAGTCTGTTCAGCTTTCACAAACACCATATTAGTTCTAGAGTTTCCTCCATTACTAGTCTCGTTGCGACGATTCCCAGGCCTAGATCCACCCATTCGCATTGAGTTTTGTTTGTATCGGCGCCCAAAGAAGTACTCTTCAATGGATCGTGGTTCCTCATCTGGCTCGCCAAAGCTAATATCAGAGTCTGCACCGCCTAACGGTACTGAGGAATTCATCCACGAGCCTTCTTGGCTATCAGCCTTAAAACTACTCGCAGAAGACCGGCCTCTCTTCTTATTCTGAAAGCGTCCACGTCCTCTACTGCCGCCTCCGCGGCCACTATAATGCTTGTGACGTTTAGCCATCACTATCCTACTCTCAAATAAGTCACAACGGTCCTGGTTATATGCCTTTCTCTGAGCGATGAGTAACAGTATGATATGTACAATTAGTGGTTTATATATATATACTCTTTCCAGTGAAGGATACAGAACAAGCCAGTAGTAATAGTGTCGGCACCCGCACTTCTGCGTGTTCGTAGACTATCGGTATAGTATCAAGGAGCAGTAAATGGAGTTTGTTCAAAGGTTACAACAGCAATTTTTGGATCCAAAGAATGAAAGTGGTAGTATTGTGGTATTAGGGAACCAGTACGACACCGACCGTGAAGGCGAAGACGTCCAATTTACATTAGATGTGCAAAGCTTATTGAACTTCACTTACAGAACAAGGTTCTCACCGATTGTCAGGTCACCAGAGGGTCCTAGTCCCATCAACTTCCATATTTTATTTCGAGAGAGTCCCCTACATTTATTAGAGAACGCTATATTGAACCCGGATTGTTTTAACACTGATATCGGATGGGGGTGTATGATACGAACAGGTCAGAGCCTTCTGGGTAATGCACTACAGATGGTTTCCCTTGGAAGAGAATACCGAATTCATGAGAAACCGAACGACACAGAAGAGCATATCTTAAGTTGGTTTCGTGACATTCCAGAGGAGCCCTTCTCGTTGCACAATTTTGTCGAGAAAGGTGTCTCGTTATCAAATATGAAGCCAGGTGAATGGTTTGGTCCTGCAGCAACCTCGAGGAGTTTACAAGGTTTGATCCAGGAATTCCCCGATTGTGGGATAAAGAATTGCATTATATCTGTGTCCTCTGGTGACATATCTGCGCCTGAAGTGGACAAAGTATTCACAGAGGATCCTTCGAGTAATTTGTTGGTCCTTCTTGGTGTGAAGCTGGGCATAGAGACCTTAAACGAGCATTATTGGCCCGATATCAAGAGTATTCTAGCGTCGAAATTCTCTGTGGGGATAGCAGGCGGCCGGCCGTCGAGCTCGCTATACTTTTTCGGTTACAAAGACAATGACTTGCTTTACTTTGACCCACACTCTCCACAGCCCTTCTCAGAAAACAACATGTTTGACACTTGCCATACCACGAAGTATGGGAAAATTCCTTTGAAAGTAGTAGATCCCTCGATGCTGATTGGCATCCTTTTGCAAAATGAGGGCGACTGGCAGGAGTGGAAGTCTCAAGTATCGGCATTAAAAATAATTAACGTCCTGGAAACGAGCCTGGATTCACTGGATATTGATATTGACAGTGTCCAATCCATCAGTTCAAGAGATTCCATGGCTTCACAAAATTATGTGAACATCCACTCAAACACAGAAAACATGCCCGCAGACCTGGGGACAGACACTCAGAGCACCACACCGATCGCTGAGGAGTACCAAACTATACGATGCAAGAGGCAAAAGATAATGATCATGTCCACTGCTGATGGACTGTATGATGACTTAGAGATAGAGAAAGTTCTAGTAGAGAGGGAAAACTCGTTGACATGATTCAACACTGCCTCCCCCCAACATGCCACTCCATACCAGATGGGTTGAGCGAAGTAACGCCATGAGGACCCCACCAGGCATTGGAACCTTCCCTCGGGTTTCAAGTCACGTGCCTTTTCTAAACTTGAGGATGCGATTGCAATTGAAGAAACTCTCATCACTGCGCAAACCATACCCTGAGGTTACTAGAAGAGAACGGGGTTGTTAGTTGTGTCTTAATAGGTACGCAACACGGACGACATCAGTGACTTTGTTTATCAATCGACAGAGACACATATAACTCAATGGGGAGGACAGTGAATCCAGATTTGAAATTCTGTACAGTATGTGCCTCCAACAACAATCGGTCTATGGAGTCGCACAGGGTGCTGCAAGAGGCAGGATATAACGTCAGCTCGTATGGTACGGGTTCTGCAGTGAGGCTTCCCGGTTTGTCAATAGACAGTCCTAACGTTTACGCATTTGGGACGCCTTACAATGATATATACAACGATCTACTATCGCAATCTGCTGATAGGTATAAATCGAACGGGTTGTTGCAAATGCTGGATCGGAACAGGAAATTGAAAGAGGCGCCGGAGAAATGGCAGGACAACCATACAAAAACTTTTGATTTTGTCTTCACTTGTGAAGAGCGGTGTTTCGATGCTGTGTGTGAGGATCTGATGAATAGAGGAGGTACTTTGAACCAGATCGTCCATGTGATAAACATCGATATTAAGGATGACGACGAGAACGCCAAGAGCGGGTCTAAAGCTATGTTGGAGTTGGCAGACATGCTAAATGAGCAAATCAGCGATTGCCATGCAAAAGGGCTCCTCTTCGAGGACCATATAATGGAAACGCTCAGCCAATGGCAAGCTGACCACGGGAATCTGCCTTGTTTGTATACACCTGCATATTATTAGCATTGTAGCAATCAATAAGCGTATATATACATATATATGTGTTACGAATGCATACATAACTGTCATGGGACAGACAAAACAACATATTTATATTAGCCGAACGTCAACTGAGATTCAAAAGCCATTATAAATATGTTTCAAAGCAATGGACTTTAAATAAAGAACAAAAGTGTTCACCTTTCTCCAAAGGATCTACAAAGGATTGGTTCTGTAGATAATATGGGGAAAGGAAAGGAAATAAATCAAAAATTATAAGACCTACCCGTTCCTACCAAGCAGTGACCGAACGTTCCTCCTCTGAAACAGGTTCTGACGAACCCATTTCGAAAGAAGCTTATGCTCCCGTTGTCCTTGCAAACTTCAATTCAAAGATCAAAGGCTGTAAGAAATGATCCTAAACAAACGGCTAAAACCCTTAAATGTTCCAAGAGCAAAAACGGTTTCCACCTTCGCAACAAACACCAAAGAGAAGACACACGAATGCGCCGCTCTTCAATGGCCATTGGAATCAAACACGCTTGCTCCTGAAACAGATTTTAAATTTGCCACAGAACCACAACCAAAGGCTCAACAAGAAACATATGATTCGACCAACACCCAGCTCTCTTAACACCGATTTGTACTCGGTGCCTTACTTCTCCAGGCAGAAGAAACAAAGGGCTCCACTAACCGTGATGGAATGCCTCGAGAAAAAACTCAAAAGAGAACTTCTTCCAAAAACAAACACAACACGGCAACAGAACAAGAGAACGAAACGTCAGCAAGTACACTTTTCGCAATAACGTATGTGAAATTAGACCAAAGAGCCTCCATCAATTAAACAGTCCAAAACACACAATCGGTCCGAAAACCAAAAAATCTTGAACTTAAATGTCTGGCATCTTTGAAAAGAATTGAAAATGCATACTTGGCCAGAAGGACTTCTTGATCTCCCCTGGCATCTTAAGGTAAGTATGAGGATTTTAAAAAAGAACTAATGCAAAATACATCAAGAAATAATAAACGAGTGGACAACAAGTGGGATTGAAAACTCGTTAATTCATCCGGCTTTTATACAAAATATTTAAATTGAAGAATGAAAAAAAAAAATGTATGAGAGGTAGGGTAATGTATAACGAATCCACGCTGGAAGAGATCTCTAACCACGCAGTTTACACCGTTATATGTGTCCATTTGGCTAGTCTGTAGACATTAGTTCCAACGTTCCTCACTAGAACGTGCTGGGAAAGTTTTGGGCTTCGGGAAACCTTCAATTCTTGAGCGATAAACCCTGTAGCATGGCCCTTCCCTTCACCTAAATGGTAAGTTCCGCTTGAAACGTAGCCAATTAAATCGGTGACGCTCGGTTTGGGCATCTCAAGATCATTATTCAACCGACCGTTGGATTTATAGGAGCCGTGCAATTGATTTAACCAAAATTCTTGATCCTGTTCTGGGATTTGGTATATTCTAGCATTATCCTTTGGATGGCCACGTTTATTAAATTCGCATGAAATGGCTATTACAGGCAGCTTTGCCGTGACAATATCCTTAGTGTCCTTAATATTCGACAAGGACTGCTGTGAACAGCTAGACTCGCATAATTTTAACGGCGTCTCTGTAATTAAATCAAAACTGTAACTGCCGTTATCGTCGTGCGTCACGTCCTTCCATAATTCTAACAAGTCATTAACGAAATTGATCTGTCTTGTACCGTTGGAATCAAATTGTGTGGTCTTGGCTGGATCATTAAGGGGGATTTCCAGACCAGAAGGGTACTTCGACTTCAAATAGTTCATTCCATTTCTTAAGATTTGTAAAAGCTTCCAATCGCAGCTGAAGTAGTCTCCAACTTCGCCTGTTATCGAGGGTAATGTAACACAGTGGATGTCCTTGATCTTTTGGAAATTTATTCTCTTACCAACAGGTATTTTATTCCATTTGTTTCTTGCAGTTTCACTCTTGTAGACAGAGTTCTCCAAGTATCCAACCCTTGTGAACGGATAATCATCTGGGAAATACAATTGCTTATTTTCATATTGCAATTGTTGCTGTTGTCTTAGTCCCATGTGGTACACTCTGCAGTTTTTGTTCAGTTGGTGCCAAAAGGGTAAAAACCAAAACCACGGTAAGATCATCACCCAGTCGTCGCTGTAGTACGTTCGTTTGTATATATAGACAGGAATCTCAGGGTCTCTTGGTTTATCAAAGGGGATCATCGAGTGATGCACAGTATTCTCAATTTTAGATTTGAGTAACTCATGGCGTCTGCGAGACAGTTGTTTAAGAGTTTGTTGGTTAGCATAAGACCGCTCCCGTTGGTCGTGGTTCGATAAATCCGATAAGATTGCAGACATTTCGTCAATCGGGTAATTATTGTCAAAGTTCGTAATATCCTCAGCGGTTAAGGTGTTGGATTTGATTATTTTTGGAGACGTTAAATGACGTGGATCCGTAGCTTTAAAAGCAAAGGAAGTCCGTTGAGGAAGTAAATTCAAATCGGTGATGTTACACAACTTTTTGAAGTTGTCAAAACAGGAAGATTGGGTATTGGTTCTCATTACACTAGACAAAGCAGATAGTGCCTTAGCACCACGTATAGTGATACTAGCCAATGAGTATCTACAGTCCTGGATTGATAATTTCGAATCTTTATTATGCTCTAACAAATTGTTAAAGACATTAATATAAAAGGATGGATGTAGCCTGACCAACACGGTAACAGCATCTACCCATTGCAACTCGCCAGGCCCCAATTGCTCATTGGTGGCAATATCATATATTAAACATTCAAGCAAGTATTTGGAATCCGTGTACTTAGGTAAGATTCCTCGTTTTGCAGTTAGCTTGCTAACGATGTCTCTTAGAAAATCACTATCAGATTTATCAACTTTCAAAATCATTACGCCCATAAAACTTGAATCCATGCATAACGCTCCGTCAGAAGCTGCAGTGTTACTACCTATGCGATGAGTTAATCTAAAACATTTTTGAGTAGGTGACCAAGGAATCTGGTAGGACCACCTTTTCATCATATGAGATCTTTTAGCGTTCCATATGTGACTTGGTAACCAAGCAAACTGTTTCTGTCTTTTGAAATATTTAATTCTGCCTCTAGGTGGCTGCGATAACTCATTAATACTGTAATTGTCATAACTACCCATTGGATTATTCAAAGTACCCCCATGATTATTAGATTCAGCGTCACGAATAAGCTTTCTCAACGAATGAATTCGTTCCCTCAATCTATATTTGGAGGCAGTGGCGGTAGCTGGTAGGCCAAGCTTCATAGTACCAGCTTTACTTGCCAATCTCAACAATTTAACAGACATCCGAGCTTTAAATAACTTGGATGCGCTCAATCCATGTAGTTTCCCGTTTTTTGAAGAATTGCTCTTAGTAATTGTGGATTGGTCATTCTTTTTCATCTCTAACACCGCCCGTTTCCTCATTCTCTTTGGGATACGACGGATATTGTGTGAAGCTGTTCTACGGCGTAGTTTCCTGGGCAATGCTTGAAACACTCTTGTAGAATTAGAAGTCCTTGATTTATGCATTGCAAGTTGTAATTGTCGGATCTCAAACTTCCTAGAGCTAATAAACGAGTCTAGTTGCAACATTCCACCGGAGGCGGATAAATCACCGTCGGTATCATTTTTCTGAGCAGCTACTGATTCTGTTCTAATCTGTCTACTGTTTCGAATTCTTTGTCTCTTTGCCAATTGATTCTTGGTCAAAGTTTTTTTACCACTACCAGACATTTTACCAATCACACTGTGACAAATTCAAGTCTTGCCACTACTACCAATTGGTTCTTTCTCGGTGTGAATGTCTAACTCATCGCTGATTTGTAGTATAAAGAAGTGAAAAATTATTATCATTTATTTATTTATTAAACATGTTAAAAGATCATTATTTTCCGGAGCTGAGGCTTCAGAAAATGGAAAGCATCCAACATTGGAGTTGTTGGAACAATTGGTTCATGTCTTATGTGTATATGTAGCTTTTCAAAACTCATTAAAAACTGCGTGTAAAATTACAAGGAGGTTATTTCAAATTTGGTTAATTTCTTCTACTTGCGTCTTTCTCTCATAAACGCAATAATCAATATGGTTCAATGCGTAGACGGACCTCCAATATTTACTTGCTAGAGAGTCGCAGAGTTCTGCAACTGGTTTTGGAATGTAGAATGCTCTACCGAAAATCTTAGAATTGGCAATATCTACTTGTGGAGCACAACTTACTTTCGACCAATTCTTTGAATCAAACGAGAAAGCATCTGTAGTACCATCAGTTGGCAGATCAATGTCTACCATATAGTCACACTGTTCGAGCGGGGTTAACATGTCTGGGTTGAAAATGTTTTCATTGTTCATCCCCGATGGTAATGTTCGTATGCTTTTAAACAAGTTTTCTCTTGTGAAAGGTGAAACCTCAGCAAAATCGCCCGGTAAGAGCCCGTCAAAGCCTGATTTAACAAACTTTAACCTGTATTGATCCGATAGTAGGAAAGAATTTGGGAAATGGTACCATTCTCTACCAACACAAACGTTTGCCGTCTCCGGCCCATTATGACCGTCCAAATCGCTGAAGATGGAGTACACATTTAAAGGAGCCTGATAATTGGTCACCAACGCCATAATACGCGAAGTGGCTTGGATAGCCACAACCGTAAGGATGCACGATTTTAACAACCGTTTCAAAGCAATTCTCCCATTGAACAAGCTTGCGAACTTGTACAACCCAACAGAGGCCAACAATGTTACAAGAGTGTAAACTGGGTACATGAACCTCTCTTCCTTATGCGGTTGAAAAGAAAAAGTGATTGTCCAAATCAATAAAGAACAAGTCAAGGGCCACAACCTCCAATGGAAGCACCCAACTGCGGCGAAGACCAACGTGGGTAAGGGGAAGTTTAACCCGAAATTGATCAGGTAATAGCTCCAAGGTTCTGTACCAAAAATATTTGGTCCAGACGTCTCGTTGGCGTTCAAAACGTTGTATCTCAGTATATTCCATGACACTGGAGCAAACTTCCCATAGAAGATTGAATCGATAGTGATAACCACAAACGCAATTATGGTGAACACCAAAGTGCAATCGAAGATACACCTCACAGTGGAAATGACTCTATGATGGAAGACATAGTCAATACAATTGGGGATCATTAACGCTAGGACAAATGGCCAACCCAATAATGCGGCTATAAAATTCAAAGTTAGACTAGAAACAAAATTGGCGTTCGAATTAGTGGACAAGTATCTCAGAGTGTACCTAATAGACCCCAATTGCAACAGCATCGCCACGGATGAGGGTAATAACTCCACAGAGGCATGGAAGTACCCCGGGTTGAAAAGTTGTAAAAACAGCCATACGGAACCAATCTCAGAGGATAAGCTGTGGCAAATCTCCCTGTACAGTCTCCATTCCATAACAAACGAAGTGGCGCCAAGTACCATTCTAGTCAAATAAAAATTCCAATCAGAGTTCCAGCCCGTATAAAGCTTATTCAATGGGTAAAGAACAATTTGGAAAGGCAGCAAAAAACTCCACGACCGTATGCAGTACTCTGGTGAGTACTCCCACGTCTGCTTCCCAAAACCACGCACCAGCAGGTTCAAAGGTTCCCAATAATTAAACGTCTCATCGCAGTCGGAAATTAAAGAGTAAACGGGCTGGATATAAAGCCTTGTAACGAGCAAGACAGCAATTAGACCGAGGCTCAACCACTTCATATTTGGAAAACAGCTATACAAGCTACAATTCGGTACACCGACTTTGACTTAAAGGCTTCAAATCACGTCACATTCCAAGAGTGTCTGGTTGAGATGGGCTCTTGAACAAGAGGATCATGAAACTAAAAAGCACTGGAAACGCGTGGAAAATGACATTTTATTTTCGTGTCCTTCAGATGCCCATCTCACTGACGATGAGCTAGGTGTGAGACGGTGTTGAAGAAAGCTGGTTGTGGTGTGTGTGAGTGGGTATGGTGTCTCAGTTATGTGTTTGTCCGATCTGTGACAAGAAAGTGCTGTTTTCTACGATCAGTTACCATATTGATTCGTGTTCCAAGAAGGAACCGACGGCTTCTTCAGCCAGCAAACGAGTTGCAGACGCGAGCAATGTTGGCAATAAACGGCACCATAAGCAGGAGCATAAGCAAGAGCCGCCCGAAGTGATTGTTGTCGAGGATTCGCACAGACAACCATCTGCCGATGCCACGAACGAGATACAACTTTTAAAGAAGACAGCGTTCCTGCCGTTATCAGAGAAAGTACGGCCGAAACATTTGAATGAGTATGTGGGTCAACAGCATATACTCTCTAAAGAGGATGGGTCACTATACAAATATATTCAGCAAGGTATGGTGCCCTCGATGATCCTGTGGGGGCCTCCTGGGGTCGGGAAGACGACGTTAGCACGGTTGCTTTGCCACTCGGGTCCCGAGAACTCGCAGCGATATATAATGGTGGAGACCAGTGCCACGAAAGCAAACACGCAGGAGCTGAGATCGATCTTTGATAAAGCGAAAGCAGAGTACAGATTGACAAAGAGGAAACTCGTGTTGTTTATCGATGAGATCCATAGGTTCAACAAGGCACAGCAGGACCTGTTGCTCCCGCATGTGGAGAATGGAGATATTGTGCTTATCGGTGCTACTACAGAGAACCCATCGTTCCAATTAAACAATGCTTTGATCAGCCGCTGCCACATCTTTGTTCTCAGCAAACTGGAGACCTCTGATTTGCAAATTGTCCTCTCGAGAGCTACTGCTTTACTGAATAAATGCAGGAAATTTATTTGGAATTGTGATCACCCATTGAAGTTGCAACGTGAAGCATTGCTCTACATTATTGACATTAGTATGGGGGACTCGAGAAAGGCTTTAAATTTACTCGAAATGGTGGAAGTGTCTACGCGACTGGGTACACTGGGTGCAGAGGCCCCTCCTACGGAATTGACCCTCGATCAAATAAAGAGCATCATTAAGAACAATAGCAACCAAAATGGTACGTCGACATATTACGATCCCAAAGGTGATAACCATTACGATACGATCTCTGCATTCCATAAATCTGTACGAGGAAGTGACGAGAACGCAGCCCTGTACTATCTGGCTCGGATGTTAAAGGGTGGGGAGGATCCTCTGTATATCGCAAGAAGAATGATCAGAATTGCAAGTGAAGACATTGGCATCAGAGATAATACTTTGTTGCCTTTAGCCGTAGCAGCACACGACGCGGTCATGAAAATCGGGTTGCCAGAAGCAGACCTTGCCTTGGTACATTGCTGTGTGGCATTGGCAAGAGCTCCAAAATCTATTGAGATCTATAGAGCTTGGAAGAATGTCAATTCGATGTTGAACGAAAATAAATTCTCTATGGCAAGCAGTGAAATCCCAATGTATATCAGAAACGCACCCACAACGTTGATGAAGGAATTGGGCTACAGCAAAGGTTACAAGTACAACCCATCGTACAAGGATGGGCAAGTCCAACAAGAATATTTCCCCGAAGAGGTCATCTCAAAATGCGATGATCCAAAAATTGATTTGAAATTTCTTACGGGGAAACATCTAGGTGATGCCATTGATCCTGACTTGCAAGGGGCTCGGGATAAGAACTAAACATTGAGGTTACTACAGAAAATTAGCACTGTATTTGGCTGTGACTATTCCCCTTCTAAAATGTTGCTAAAGAGGCGATATGCTTGTGCAAATATACTGGACTTTATATATATATATACATAAGATACCTTTACACATAAGGTAAGCCGTTTACCAGGAACATTGTATTCTGTCTGTGTGAAACATTGAGATTGGTTCAAGGTATGCCAGCTATGAATTACCGAACTAAACTTGTAACAGGATTTGCTGTTGTTGCCGCGGGGCTGATACTAGCGTTGCTTATGTTGTTCCCGTCAGGAAGCTCATCGTCTTTCCCAGTGATTCGTACCATCGCTCATACAGTGCGGATAACAGATCCAAGGAGCGAGCTAGTGTTCGTAGGTGACGTACACGGTATGTTTGAAGAATTCAAGCGTTTGGTTCATGAAGAGGTGCCCAACGTGGGCCAGGGACAGAACAGACAAGTGGTGTTATTGGGAGATTTCCTTTGTAGAGGACCCGACTCAGTTAAGATGATTGACTATGTGCTGACTAATAGCGATACGACCATGTGTATACTCGGTAATAACGAGATTCTTGTGTTTTTGGCGCTACTGAACCCAGGCCGTCTAATCCATAATTTGAAGTTTGACATCACTGATGGCACAGATCTCCCGTTATGGGATCCTCGTTTTCAGCCTAAAGAACGGCATTATGAGGTAGCAAGAGCCATTGGACGGGCCAAGCTAATGGAGCTGGCAAAACGGTGCTCGGTCGTGATGAGGTTTGAAATGGAACTCACGGAGGAGACGCTTTATGCGGTACATGCGGGCATGTTGCCGGGAGATTTCGAACACAACAACCAGTTAGTGCACTCGCCGGTTGCCAACTTGGTGGATGTCAAGTATGTGGATTTAAAGAATTGGTCGCAGGCGGCCAGGTACAAAGAGGATTTGGAACACCCAATTCGTTGGTACAAATTATGGGACGGTTACGACGACAAGGTGAAAATACTCTACGGACACGATGCTAAGAAGGGTTTGAATTTGAGGGACACAACAAAGGGATTAGACTCGAATTGCGTCCGTGGTGGTGAATTGTCGGCTTTGCACTATATATATAGCGGCGATCGTTACCGCCCTCGATTGCACCAGGTCAAATGCTAGGCACATGGGGCAATAAGCAGTTGCGCTAGCAACTGCAATTGCGCTCGCAAAGGTTGTGAGAATCGCTACACTAATGCCAATTGCGTTAGCAAAGGTTGTGAGAATCGGTGTACTAATGCCAATTGCGCTAGTGAAGACTAAAAGAATCGCTACACCAATTCTAACCGCTATAATGACCAGGGACGTATTGCCACTGGCACTGTCACTGGTCCTAGCTCAACACTGGCACTGGCAAGAAATGTACAGGGCTCGTTGCACATGACAGGCACTGTTAGGGCTTGGCTCCCTGGCACGTGACACGTCCGCTGGGCCGATTGCAAAAACCAATAAACAAAACACCCAAAGCTTTTCATCTTGTTCACCGGAAATTTGAACATGACTTACAAGGTGAGCAGCGGCTTTAGAAGTATTGATCATTGTGTATTTGTGTGTTTATTTTGTTGCTATCTTGTTTGTGGTGTACGGAAGTGATTAGGTATGTCTTCGCAGGAGTTTGAGACAGCTCCGGATGAATTCGAAGACGCGTTGGATTCGCAACTTGTTGATGCCTCGGAGGTCATCGGTGAGACATCTGTCACGTCAGTGACGCGTGATGGCCGCAATGAGAACAATCTTATGAGTGGGTTGAAATTTTATTTAAATCGGAGACGTGATGCTTCGGATAATGCGAGCGAGATCGATCAATTGGGTAGGTTGATTACTTCGCATGGTGGAGAGCTGATTGGGGCCGCGCCGCGGAAGGAAGAGGTGCGGTTGAACGAGTTGACTGGGATCTACAATATACTGGTGGTGTCTCCTTATAACAGCTTGAATGTGCCTACGGTGACTCCGACGTATATTAGGGCGTGTATTCATAACAAGGCTCTGTTGGACATCTCGAATTACTTGGTTCCGTTTGATCCATCGAGGAGTGCCGCGGATGATAAGGATGACTCGTTTGAGGATGAGTTGGCAACGCGTAACGCGGACACGGATAAGGAGAGGCAGGAACAATTGAAGATCCTGCAAGAACACATTGGTACGAAGACGGTTGCGGGCGCGACGACGGCGACTGAGTTCCGTGATGCGGACGCCGGATCCGGTGCACACCAGCGCGGTGTGGACAGTGCTTCGATAAAGCCAATAAGCAAAGCTCATTTACCTACAAATAATAAAGTTAACTTTACAGAGGATGAGGACGCGTTTATATTGGAGGTAGTTCGCAAAAACCCTTCTAGAAGAACGACACATACGTTGTACGACGAGATATCGCAATACATTCCAAACCACACGGGGAATTCCATTAGACATAGGTTTAGAGTTTATCTGGCTAAGCGATTAGACTACGTGTACGAAGTTGATAAAGAAGGGAAGTTGGTACGTGACGAGAACAATGAACTGATCAAGACCCAGATTCTTCCGCCACCAGTGAAGAGAAAATTTACTGCGGACGAGGATTATAAACTAGCTTTATCTGTGAAGAAACAATTTTACCGTGATATATTCCAAGTGGACCCGGATACCGGAGCTTCGTTAGTTGGGATAACAAACACAGACAGCGAGTCGCTGAAAAGAAACCTAATGATAGATGACGTTAACTTGAATCGACATTTGCATGATCACCCACCATTCGATGAATACCGGGTACATGAGAGGAGAGGCCCCGTTCCCAGAGAATTCTTCAAAAGCTTTTCAGATGCGAATACTACTCATTCAGAAAACGCTTGGAGGGACCGATTTAGAAAGTTTCTATTGAATTACGGCATTGACGCGTATATGGATTATTACGAGAACGAGAGGAATAATGGCAGAGAACCAGAACCAATGAAAAATTTAACCACGAGGTCAAAGAGACCGGGCCAAAGTGCCCCAGGAAACTATAATTTTGCATCGAAGAGAGCTAAGGATATAATATCAGCAGAAACTTCAACCCAGGTGGGCAACGAACCATCCGTTTCTCTCACAAACCCACAAGGGGCCAGCTCGTTTGTGTCCAATAAGAAAAGATCGGGAGGTAGAGATATGGCATTTGCAATACCTGAACACGAATTGCTAGATGAGGAAACCATGAAATTTATCTCAACGTTAAAGAACGATTTATCTAAAGTCGAAGGCACGAACGACACTGTCAAGGATGTACCGTTTGAATATTCACCTGAAATAGCAGAGACTATACGTGAAGAGTTTACTAAAGAGGCTGGCATCTATGATGCTATTGACCCTGATAGTATCGCATTCCCACCTGAAATCGCCAGTATAGACTTATTTTTGCCTGTGTTTTTCCAAATGTCAAGCGTAAGAGAGTTTTTAGATAAAGTTAACAGTGTCATAACACGAGAGTACGATCCATCAGAGGCTGAGAAACTAGTAGAAGATCTCTGTACAGAAGCAGGCGTAAGGAAAACGTTTAGTACAGGGATCTTAACGGCATTATCGGGTGATCTAATGGCATTCCCCAGATATTTTTTGAACATGTTCAAAGACAACGTCAATCCACCTTCGGATGTCCCTGGTATTTGGACAAAGGAGGACGACGAGACGCTCAGGACCAACAAAGAAGCTGATTTGACAAAACTGATTCAAAAACATAAACCATCGAGGATTGCGATGCGTAGAAGTTTTATTGAAAAGGACTTGATATAAGATTACACCTCTTAACAGTCTATGTTTTCAATATAACCAACATCAAGTAACGACGACCTGCTAGGTTCTGTCTTGGACTCTACCCGTGTATTCTCTAATCTACCATAGGCCATACTTTATATATGTGTTATGAGTATAGTCTATTTAAGGCAAAATTCGCAAATCCATAAATTCCTCGATGATGCGTTATGTTTCTCAAACCACTCGAAACGACATTACTAAGAAGGAATTCCCACTTTCTTTTACGAGATTTAGCTCCAACAAGAACATTCGAGTGTCCATGAGACCCTGGCCTTGACCCAACTGACCCTTGTGGTTCAAATGAGAATGATTTAGAGTTAACATTAACGTTTTGAGATAATATGTAAGTGATTTATAAAATATCGTTGTTTAAGATCCGCTTAATATAGTAAAAATGATCAACACTATTATCTGTATTGCCTCCACGTTTGGTATAAATCTACATTCGAAGCATTCAACCTCGTTTAGCAGCATTATTCTTCCCTTGGCAGTGGTTGGTTACTATTGTCAATTTCCCGTTAGGTTTATTTGGTGTGCATAGCTTGGAAGTTTATAACTAGGTACTAACGATTTATTCGATACCGTTTCGGTTATAACCGGTTTACTGTCGTCCAATCCTTCATAGATATACTGATTAGTGAATTATTTCACTAGTATTATAGGACGACTCAAATCTCTGCGTCTCTTATTACAAGGGGACTAGCTAATTGAAGAATATTTTCATCAGAAATTTGCCTCATATCTAGTTCGACAAACAGTTTCCTAACACTATGGAGCCAGAGTCAGTAGATCTGCAAACACCAGGCTTCTTTGGTAATAGCAATAATAGTAATGAATTGCCTCCTTCAGGGAGTCCTGGTCCGTCTCCCGTATCCAGTGCTGCACATTCTGTTAGGCTCAATGAACCTGCTCAATTTCAAAACGAAACAATGCCTATATTCCCGTCGAATATTCATCCAGAGCCGTTAATGAGCAAACCAACTCAGGCACAAGCAAAGACGCAAGCAAAGACTCAAACAAAGAAGCAAAAAAAAACGCAGACTCAAGTTCAAGCTCAAGCACAAGCACAAGCTCAAGCACATGCGCAAGCACAAGCACAAGTACAACCTCAAACTCAACCTCAGCCTCAACCCCAACCTCATCAACCTCATCAACCTCAATCACAATCACAATTTGCATATTACCCCCAATTCATGGCACAACCACAATGGAGCCCGATGCCTTTCCAACAAGGGTTCGCACCACAAGATTTTATGTCAGCCTTTTATAACATGATGCTAATGCAACAGCAGTATATGGCGAAATATCATGCACAGCAAGTACCTGCTAATGGCAGCAACTTGAAAAATCCTCATTTACCCATAGGTGCTAATGTTAGTAGCTTGGGAAACCAGACTCCAAATGGTGACCCACCTATTGATCCACAGGTAATTGTCCCCAATGATGGGGAAACTAACGGTAATGGTAATAATCACACTCATAAAAATAGCAATGATAGTTCTACAATAAGTGACCTTAAATCACAGTTCAATCCTAATTCTCAGTTTCGTAACCTTGCGAATCCTGATATACATCTAATGAATCCATCATTAAACCCATATTCTCTCAATGCTAAGCAACAGGGTATGCCTGGTGAAAATAATGTTTCAGGCCTTTCAGAGAGTAATTCATCTAATAAAGCCGATAATCAACAATACGCAGGGAAACAATCTTTACGAATTCATGAATCACAACTATCTAATCATAT
Source organism: Sungouiozyma intestinalis (assembly GCA_003708845.3). Classification (NCBI taxonomy): domain Eukaryota; kingdom Fungi; phylum Ascomycota; class Saccharomycetes; order Saccharomycetales; family Saccharomycetaceae; genus Sungouiozyma; species Sungouiozyma intestinalis. The sequence continues at coordinate 9,260 of PPOJ03000014.1, read as the reverse complement.
GAAGAACTATATGACCCATATGGCCACCGTGAGCATCCATGAATTAGTTAGAAATCTTAATGTGGCGTCAAATAAGGTAAATAACTGGGAAGAGTGGTTGAATATATTAACCTCTAACATAGTACCTACCGCAGTGATTAAGATTGGCAGAAAATTCAATGAAGATAAAATAAGCTTGAAGACACGATTCATTGTTCCGTTATTCCCAAGATTTACAAAGCTCTTGAAAAATTTGGGGGTGATAAGGTTTGAAATATTATTACAACAGCTATTCATTCAAGTCCTAGCTAATGGAACAGTTTTTTTCAGTACACCCAAATGCACGTTTACTTATAGTTATAGTGATGGAAGCTATATTACGTATTTTTGCTCTTTGAAAGGTTTACTGAACTGCCAATTCCATATTGAGTGGCTAGATATAATGGCCTATTGTTTCGTCCTTGGAGTGGAGTGGAATTCAATGGAGAATTTATTGTTTGATTCTACAAAAGGAAAAAGCGTTTTAGAGACATTGGCACAATGTGTGACTAAAAACAATTCAGCCGAAGAAACTTCAAATAAAAATAGTCCAGCATATTCTAAAATTCCAAATTATGAAGCTATCACTAAATTGAGATCACTTTTTGATGTATTTCGAGATATTTCACTTGTTGGGTTACACAACGATATAATTAGGACTTTCCAAATTAATGACGTTATGTCCAGTTTACGCTTCTTAAGAGTTTATCAAAAATTACATAATATAGCAAGCCCTTTAGAAGCTATGAAATCATTTAATGAAACTTACAATGATCTTCTTAATCAACAGAAGGAACAAGAGGATGCTTCAGCAGATTCTAATATAAACAGAATCGCCAGAAGGCACTCTTCAACGGGTACTGAAGAAGATGTTACATTATCTGGTAAGATTACAGGTAAAACCAAGAAACCAAAACCCAATTAAAAGGTTGTATTTAAATTATAGGGTCTATTCCCTCGCCAATTATGAATAATAATGCGACAAAAAGTTTGGTTTAAACTTAGAGTAGAATTAATCATTGCAATATGTATTGATATGTAATTATAGGGACACTCAGAACCAAGATTTGCGTACTCGGACGGTAGCCCAAAATGTATACTTATATGTGACATTTTCTAAATGAAATAAATATTCAATATAGATATGATTCCAATGTACCTATTTTATTAATACATAAGTCCCTAAATACTAACTTAGATAGAATCAATGTTCGAAGGTCTGTTCTTACGCTGTTGTTAATTTATTATAAGTAGTTCAGCATGCCTAATACGAAAATAAATTGGCCACTTGAAGGCCAAATAAGAAGTACTAAAATCAAAGAAGACCAGTTATACACTAATTTAAAGATGATATTTAACAACACTGGGATATGCTTTTCAATAGTCTATTTGGGAATTATATGGCTTTTGCAACCATTGCTGGAATCAAGTTATAAGCAAAGAAGAGAGCTAACGTTGACCACTATTTTAAAATTAAGGAAAATGGTTCTAACTCTGCAGAACAAACTGACCAAGACGCCATTATCAGCATTAGGCTTTAATGAAAAGGAGCATTCCGTTGAAAAGTCTGTACAAACTGACGACACTATTGAAGAAGTGGAAGGAGTATTGTCAATTGGAGATTTACAACGTAGAAAGGAAGATTATTGGAGACTAATAAACTCTCAATTGAAAAGGGTCACTTACGATATAACCCATTTCAACCAAAGTATGGAAAATTCAACAACTAACATGGAGACTTTTGTGTTTCAAACCAAATTAACGACAGACCAGATAAAACTCACCGATGATTCTGAAAGACTCTCAAAATCTATTAGAGCTAATACTGAAACGATCAGAGCCATTAAAGGTTGGTATGTCAATGGCACAATCTCTTGAAAATACGAATGTTATGATCTCTTATGTACAAGTATATATATGTATATTTATTATTCTAATGCATGAATCATGAGGTGAAAGGTACTGGAGCCAGCCAAGAATTTTTAATCACTGTTTTCAAACTAGTTTTTTAAGCATGTGCAATTTATCCTTCCTCTTTGCCTTATCCTTGGTCTTATCACCTCGTGTATTTCTTTTCTTTTGCCAATTCATAGAAAAGGACACTAAATTATTAGTGTTCGAATCGTATTGAAGTTTAATAGGACGTTTCTCCGGGATTTCTTCCGAACCATTAGACACATTCTCAGCGTCTCTTCCCCTTAAGGCAAGCTTCACAGTCTCTTTTCTTCTTTGCCATCTGGCATGTATCTTGGTCATTTCATCGTCAGATGGCTTAAATTTTGATTTCAAAATTCTTCTAATAGCATCCGGTGAGATTTTAAACTGCTCTCCTAGTTCACTGGCACTTAGTTTTGGAAAGTTAGCTTTCATAAGCCTGACAGCCTCCATTTGTTCTCTAGACAATCTTTTGGGAGGGTTCCAACGTTCATTATTAATTTTCTTTTTAACAGTCTCTTTAGCTTTCAACCATTCCGGCTTTTCAACATTACTAACCTCAGTCTTTTTCACCACACTAGTAGAGTCGATAAACTCCAACACGCTTTTCGCAGAAGGAACACGCTTGTCATTATAGAACCGTGAAGACACTAATCGATGAGCAGGGCAAGCAACGCTTTTTGTTCGTATTCTAGCGCCAATTGCCACAAATTTCTGCAAATTTTTGAACATAAACCGTTTCCTACAGACTGGGCATACTCTAACAGCCTTCAAAATTCACAATCCTCGCCTCTAACTGCCCACTTAGACAACAACGGAACTACCAACTAGAGGCAGGCCACTGCTTTCTTCACCAAAAGACGGTGAAATCCGTGCAGAGTGAGCTATACTTTCCACTTTTTTTGCACGTGCGTTAGGTCATGTGATTGACACCTGTGGGGCGTGGGTTTTTGAATATATTTGACAGGGTGTGGAATTTATAAGGACCCCGGTTATGAAGCCTTATTGGTGTCTGCCCTTCGTGATAAGAAGGTGTACGTAGGAGTAACGGTAGTGGGAGAGTAATCTGGACTGTTGAAAATTGTGTGGAAGGATGAATCTGCTAAAAAAATTCATGGATTCTGGCCCAAAGAAGGATTTAACGGGCATTCCGTCTGGTGAGTTCAATTTGCTTCGGTCCAACAAATCGCCGAAATCTTCTTTGGAAAGCATATACAGCAGTGCCTCTTTGAATATCCGTGAATGTGCGCGGTTCAAGTACGAGTTAGTGGTTAGTAAAGACCCGGAGCTGGCTGAATTAAGCGATGGGGAGGATTCTTCTGAATCAGATGACTCTGCGAGTAGATTATCTGTGCTCTCCAAGAAAAGAGAAAACGAGTGGATTTTCCCGTTCAATGAGGATTTGGAACTGAGAAAGACGTGGAGTGACCGTGGCGACCTTTGTTTTGTATGGAGAAACACCTTGGGGGATTCTTCTGTGGAAAGGGTTCAATTTGTTACCTCATCGGAAATCCCATTACGGGACATTGATAAGTTTTTAACCACTTTATACAATTGTTACTATGAAGCCAAGTCTCGGAAGCCAGCATCGCAAGCCTCTGCGCAGGAGATGAGGGAAATCGAGTTAATCATTCATGACTCGGCGGAGTTCAGTGGTGACGAGCCGAGCCAAGACGATGATTTAGAAAGAGAGCCTCAACTTATTGCGGATATTATCAGAAAATTTGATAACTTAACCGCAGACAACGATGTTGACAGTAACGAAGAGTTTATAGATGCTAAGAGCTCTATTGGGACTGAAGGGTCGACCAAGATTAAGGGGAAACAGCAAAGTGTTAAAGGCATGGGCAAAAATCGTCAGAACTCTGACTCAAAACAAACCTCTTCCAGCAGTTCCCTTGGAGATATGATTGTAAAATCCGACACTGAACTGTACCTGTTTGATCCAACAACAGATAGTTTTGTTAAGCAAGCTGACAATGCAGACGCTAAGTTATATGACAGTGGCGAATTTGAGTATTGGTTCTCCGTTGAGAACTCTCAAGTGTCCCTGGGGACAGACGTGAATGATAACATTAACCCACAATTTAAACCATCTTTACTATCCTTTGTCTTTAATTACAGCTTTGGAAACGTTGTCTTATCCTTTATGATACATTTCCGAAATGTTACTGATTATAAAAAATTCCATGAGCATTGGATAAGTTGTATCTGGATGAAATTGAACAGAAAAGAATGGGGGTTACTATCAAAGGATGAACAAAAATATATCCTGGACCCCAACGCAAACCTAGATAAGGCTTTAGATGAAATTATTGCCGCTGGAGGAACACTTGATAAAAACAAATATAATAAATCTAAACTCTTTGTTCCCTTTGTCGATGGAAGTGATGACGAACGAGATGATAGGCGCAAGGATGAGTACTCTGATGAAGACGATGATGAGGATGAACCGGAGCATTCGAGTAGAATATTATCCTCTGAAAGTTTTGATCCTTCCTCCGCAAGATCCACGTCATCTGATGGGAACAGATCTTTGACGTTAGCTTACAAAAATAATAGATCTTATGTGGTGAGGGGTGACAAGATTGGTATCTTTAAGATGAACGAAGAAGACCGGGATTTAGAATATCTTAGTGTCATCAAATGTTTGAAAACAAAGGGGAAAGAAACATTACAACCCGAGAATCCCATGATGTATATGGAGGATACCTCGTTGCTATTCACCGACAAAGCCAAAGACAATACAATGTATAAGCTTGACATTGAGACCGGGAAAATCGTTGATGAGTGGTCGACAGGGGATTCAAAACTCGTTCAATACGGTCCAACTAAGAAATTCGATCAACTAATAGCGGAACAAACAGTCTTAGGTGTGTCTGACAGAGGCGTCTTTAAACTTGATCCAAGGGTAAATTCTGCAAACAAAGTTGTACAAGATGAATCTAAAACCTATAAAATAAACTACAAATTTAGCTCTCTCGGTACCACTGAAAATGGTTATATAGCAGTTGGTTCCGAGAAAGGTGACATTAGATTATACGATAAACTAGGTATTAGGGCTAAGAGTCTGATACCTTCTCTGGGCGAACCAATTAAGCACCTGTGTGTCTCAGCAAAGGGTAAATGGCTATTAGCTACTTGTGAGACTTCCTTGTTACTAATCGATATGGAGGTGAAAACAGGTAACAATGAGGGTTCTTTGGGGTTTGTAAAACCTTTCCCCAGCTCATCGAATGCAAAGACATATGTGTTGAAAATATCCCCAGACACAGTTTCTTATATGACCACGGTCATGAAGGAAAAAGTTAAATTCAGTAAAGCTTATTTCAACGTAGGGATCAATCAAGATGAGGAAACTATTGTCACTTCGACGGGTCCATTTGCCATTCATTGGTCCATCAAGGACATTGTCATGAACCGTGAGAAACCTTACTACGTTAAGTTGTACAACTCTGATATTGTGGAAGATAATTTCCAGTTCAACAACCCACAGAACATTGTCTTAGCCTCTAAGGATGAAGTGTCTTTATCGTCGGTAAAATCTTTCAAGAAACCTAGTAAAAAATACTTGCTAGCAAAGCCACGGAATATTAAAGAGTTTCTTTAAGATACTAGACGGGTGACATTTGGATATTGTTCTTCTAATAACCACAGAGTAACAGTTTTCGTAATTCATAATACCGAAGCCTGGAGAGAGGACAGATTCTTCTTTCTGATGATCAAGATTTTTTCTTATTTAATAAGCTAAACGTTGATTTAAACTCCTTTATAAATAAGATTCTGAAGGCGTTGACTCTTTGAAGTCGAGATGGGTTATACAGATCATGTTCTAAGTTAATACTTTTTGAACCTTGTTCTTGAATCCCATTAATCCTTCTGTAGATTCTTCCTACAAACCGATGAAATCCTGGGCTATTCAAAAGCTTGAAGTAGAGCCACTCTTCAACACTTCTCGGTGCTCTCTTCATCGCAACGGGAAAAGCGATCCTCTGGACATGAAACAGGGGGGTGGGATTCTATGTCAAGTACTATATACAACTATGTAATATTAATATAACAAAGGTAATAAATATTATTTAATATCCGTTTCAATACGTAAACACTAATAGCGTTTGGATAAAAGACACCTATAGGCGAACACAGAAGGTCTCAATCCAACAACCCACGTAACACAATGATCACAGACGCTCAACTAAACAACCTCGTCATAGTCTCAGGGTTAATAATGATGACGCTAATCGTTGCATTCCATACCGTGAGTTCCACTTACAAAACCAAACAATGAAGCCAACGCATTTGAGCAACTGAACCAGGTAATACCCAACCCGTGGGAGGAACCAGAAAAGGTGATACAGTACCTAATGGTCCCAGTTTATGCGACGTCGTTAACACAAATGTGTAGATATGGTCATTAGGCATTACTATATAGATATACAAATGAATAAATAGCTCAATCGTCTACTGTATAAAGAACACACACCATCTTACTACCACTTTCACAGTGTTAAAGTGAGGTCCAACCCGAATACAAGAATCGGATACGGTTGAATTATCGTTTTGGAATCATTCCGTTAATTTCAGTTTGAACCCACAAAGATATTTTAAAATTAAAAAAATCATTCCTGGTGTTCACGTAATACTTCATTAACACCTACACAGAAGCCAACGATGAGATATTATGTGGATCACCACCCTATATACGTATATAGTACTACGCTATGAGTAACTGTCAACTCGGATGGCTATAGCGTGCTGTTTTTAGTATAGTTTGCATAGCGATTTTATGTATTTAGTATGTAGCCGCTGAAGGTATAATTTGCAATTACCACATACCTTGTGGTGAGAGTGTAACAAGTACGCGCTTCAGTATGGACATTGAGCAGACGATGTGTCCGCTAAGAGAGTTGAGTTTGAACACAGTTGATTCTAACCATGGAAGTGGAGAGAAGAATCGAGTTGCGGAGGGGAAGTCCCAAATTCCAAACTGTATAATGCTTTTATTGGAGCGAGAGAGGGCAACTGAGATTGTTTCAAAGGAAAGAAATAGTTTTCAGGATGATCTATTATTGGTAACGTCAGTGTCTGATACTCATGTTGTCGTGAAATGCGAATTTTCTTCAAGGTTGATGGAGTTGTTACTCAGTGACAAAAATTATGCGATTGTCTTAGCTAGCTCACCAATTGACGAAACCACCATGAATTTGAATTTAGAGTATGGGTTAAGTAACGATGGGCTACGGCTAACCATATTTTATCAATATACGAAGGAATTAATCGAAGAATTGGGAAATAATATTCAGATTTTGAATTGGAATGACGCCAGCGGTATCGTTCCAAGGCGTAAAAGAGTCATCTGGTCCCAAGGCAATGAACAGACAATGGACTATGAAACATCCTACATTAACGACAACGAGCCCGTTACTACAATGACTCTGGATTTATGTAAGACAAAAGTAACGCACTTGATTGGCATAGGAGGCAAACGAATAGAAAGGATTAGAGAGGAGTCTCAAGCGACTATTAAGATTCTACCAATCGGGGAAAGACTAAGCAAGAGACAATTGATCAACCCTGATACAGTGGCTCAGCAGATTTGTATAACTGGCACACAATATCAATTAGCGAAAGCCATCACTTTGATAGAGCAAGAAATTAGTCTTCAGTAAACAACAGCGGTGGAGTCAAATGTCAACGTACAGAATCTCTCACTTCAAATGGTCCAACACCAGTTCTCTTTCTAGAACGAATGTGAATGTTTGCCGTTGTTATGTGGTAACGATAGGCAAGGGAAGAGATGAGCTGCCCGCTCACTCGCTCAAGGTCACCTATCCGCTTAATAGCATCAATTACTAGCACTCTTTTAGCAGGGCCTGACCCTCTCTAATGAAAGTGCGTACAAATATAATATCTCATGCCTCATTTCCACTTTTGGGCCGAAAACCTTTCAGTGCTGGTTTTTTCTGGCAGACGCAAAAGTAAAAGTGAAAAAATTTTCACATCTCAATGAGTTGATGCTCATCAATTCATTTATAAATTGAATAAAAAATTTGTTGTTAAGAGAATTTCCATTTCATTGAATTGGTTAATTACTCTTTGTATTCGTTTTGCTCTGTTTAATTTACCTCCAAGACTTTAAAGAGAAATCCCAAACGACAAAAAAATGGCTGAAGGTGTTTTCCAAGGTGCTATCGGTATTGATTTAGGTACCACATACTCATGTGTGGCTACTTACGAATCCTCCGTTGAAATTATTGCTAACGAGCAAGGTAACAGAGTTACCCCATCCTTCGTTGCCTTCACTCCAGAAGAAAGATTGATCGGTGATGCTGCTAAGAACCAAGCTGCTTTGAACCCAAGAAACACTGTCTTTGACGCCAAGCGTTTGATTGGTAGAAGATTCGACGAAGAATCTGTTCAAAACGACATGAAGACCTGGCCATTCAAGGTCATCGATGTTGCTGGTAACCCAGTCATCGAAGTCGAATACTTGGGTGAAACCAAGACTTTCTCTCCACAAGAAATTTCCTCCATGGTCTTGAACAAGATGAAGGAAATCGCTGAAGCCAAGATTGGTCAAAAAGTCGAGAAAGCTGTTATCACTGTCCCAGCTTATTTCAACGATGCTCAAAGACAAGCCACCAAGGATGCTGGTGCCATCTCTGGTTTGAACGTCTTGAGAATCATCAACGAACCTACTGCTGCTGCCATTGCTTACGGTCTAGGTGCTGGTAAGTCTGAGAAGGAAAGACACGTCTTGATTTTCGATCTTGGTGGTGGTACTTTCGATGTCTCTTTGTTGCACATTGCTGGTGGTGTCTACACCGTCAAGTCCACCTCTGGTAACACCCATTTAGGTGGTCAAGATTTCGACACCAACTTGTTGGAACATTTCAAAGCTGAATTCAAGAAGAAGACTGGTTCTGATATCTCCAATGACGCTAGAGCTTTGAGAAGACTAAGAACTGCTGCTGAAAGAGCTAAGAGAACTTTGTCCTCCGTTACCCAAACCACCGTTGAGGTCGACTCCTTGTTCGATGGTGAAGATTTCGAAGCTTCTTTGACTAGAGCCAGATTCGAAGACTTGAATGCTGCTATGTTCAAGTCCACTTTGGAACCAGTTGAACAAGTCTTGAAGGATGCTAAGATCTCCAAGTCTCAAATCGACGAAGTTGTCTTGGTTGGTGGTTCCACCAGAATTCCAAAAGTCCAAAAGTTGTTGTCTGACTTCTTTGACGGTAAGCAATTGGAAAAATCCATTAACCCAGATGAAGCTGTTGCCTACGGTGCTGCTGTCCAAGGTGCCA